>WARS01000044.1:9962856-10250356 GCA_008933995.1 Datnioides undecimradiatus | reverse complement strand
CGTGCTCTGCAGGTAATCTCTTCTCAGACACACTGTTCTGTTTTAGGCAGCGAGTCTGTGCCTCAGCACTTTAGGATCCTCCGGTCGCTCTCCTGCAGGGCCGACCAGCACGCTGCAATGCACACATGCGTCGTGGACCCTCCAGTTTATTAGGTACGCCGAGCTACAACGTGCATAATGTAACACCCCAGCCCTGCAATGAGCCTCACCTGCGTCAAGGTCATGTGTTTGGTCTTAGGGGCGCTGACTCTGATAGGTGTTTCTGTTATTTTGTCCCAAACATTACATGAAGGGATCAGAGAGCTGTTGCATGACACAGCAATTGCTTTTAGGGGTCCCTAATAAACTGGCAACACACACACACTCACATACATTGACTGGGCTTTAGCGTGATCAGCTGTGTGCTACAGGTGCACTGCTCTGAGAGCTGATTGCTGTTATGCAACAAGATGATTCACTGCCAGCCCCGACATGTCTGCACACACACACACACACACACACAATGTAAATGACAGTGCAAAAACACTCCATTACAACTAACCAAAAGCTCCCTTATGGTGATTTTCTTTTGACTTTAATATCAAATAATCAGATTACATTATTGGATTATTAAAGTAATGCAACAAGCATTTTAAAGGTACAACTAAGACACTACATCGTGTTCTGCTGTTGGTTAATTTAACACAGTAATGCATCATTTTACTTGCAGAACATGTGATTCAGTTGTAATCTAACAGAGTAACTCATCACATCACATTTACTTAGGTTAAATCTGAAAAGTCAAAGCGGCCAAAACAACAGAAGAAGCCTCATCAACTTCCACCGCTATCAGGGAATCGCTGCAGCCTCTTCCCGTCACATAATCACTTCACGGCTGGGAAGGTTCTGCCAAACGCATCATTTATTAAACGTCACGAGGGCTCTCTGAAGCATCTCACTGCTGTTTATGGTCTTTGCTGATTCCCAGGAAGCGTCGATGCACGACCGCACAGCTCCGCCTTTATACGCTGCAAACAAACGCTTGGCTCCGATAATGCGTCATTATGATTTTAGCACTGAATCAACACATGAACCTGACACACCTGGACAAACCAGTTCTTGTATTTGTTGTAAAATGCACACACATGACAAAAAAAAAACATTAAACAACTCGCCCGCTGCGCTCACACAAAACAAGAAAACAGCGCTCGAGACTCGTTTCTCTTTCTAATGTTTGACTAAACTGATTATCCTGTTGCTGCACTCAGCGTTCAAGAGCATCGTATCACTTTGGATAAGAGCCCCAGCTAAAAGCCTGTTGTCTAAACTGACTGATGACGGCGTTTTAACGTGAACAGACAGCTCTACAGAGGGCTGAGGTCCAGCAGGCCGCACCAGCTAAAACCCTGTTAATCTGAGAGCCAGCGGTCTCCGGTCAGAACAGGTGGTCCCCTACTAAACCAGGAGCTAATGATGCATTATCTGTGTGTGTGTGTGTGTGTTTTGGTGGGGGACAGAGCTAATTAGAGGCCATCAGCTAATAGGCGCCGGGGTAACAAAGCAAACCCGTTGCCGGCTGCTGACCTGCTGCAGAGACACGCCTCTGTCCGCTTCTCGGACTTCCACAGGCTCGTGCTACCATTTAACTAACGATATGCAACGTTTCTGCATGTAAATGATTAAAAACAACAAAACCTGTGTTGGGAATGTTTTAACGACGTTCACACCCTGAGAAATCTGTCATTTCAATCAAGATAACAGTCGTAACTGGTTTAATTTGGTCGCCTACCAATGGCGTCATCATGCTTGTCTTGGCTAGAAGTCATAACTGACTTTTCATCAGCTCTAATACACGCTTTAATGATTCACCCTTTAGTTGTTGTTGGTTTGAAAGTACATTTTATAACCAGATAAGAGATTTTAATCATCGGACGTCTGAATCTCGCGTTATCATAGAAACACGCTGAGCACCAGTAAGAGAAACACTCCTTTTTAATACGGAACTGCTTTATTCTGGGTTTTTATTGGTTTTAATCACCAGCTCTGTTTATTCTGGAGAGCAGCTGACCTCTGCAGATGATACGACTCCAGGTAAACACCTCTGCAGCAGCTCGACTCGCGGCCCCTCCAGATCACCTTCTGCGCGTTTAAGTACTGCTGCACCTGCCTGTGATTCATGTCTGAGTGATTACGGTTGATTAAACATGTCGATGTAACTTTTTAAACACAGAAAGGTGTGTTTCCGCGGCTCCGATTCAGTTTTCAGGGCGGGAAACGGTTTTAAACTGTCTGAATTAAACACTTCTCTGCTGTTACTCGCTATGTTTCGGCTCTGAGGAAGCCGCGTGTTTATTGTGGAAACTATATTTATATTTCAGCGTAAAGTCGTTATGTTTAGCGACTGTTAGACTGCAACCACAGGGAGAGACCCACATCCTCGGGGCAGGTGTAGCTCGTGAAAGCCGGTGTTGTTTCAGCTGCGGCAGTAAAGCAGCCGTCGTCTGGTCGTTAGGCGCCGTCCGGCCCCCGAGGCGCTGCGGGTTTCTATGGAGCGCACAGATCACCGGCACGGACCGCACATCCACATTATTAGTGGCTAACTGTTCTTTCTACGGGAGAGAGGGGTCAAGCAAAACGTCCTCACGTCTCATCTTCTGCATCTTTGTGAGAACATTTGGTCCTGGCAGAAAAAATACTGGAACACACACACACACACACACACACAAGTCAAGGCTACTTCCAGGGAGCAGAAGGACCGGCTGAGTCATGCAGATTAGATATCACGACTGATTAACTGGGTTATAATGACACATTAGAGCAGCAAGAAACCAAACACCGACCTCGCGCGCGCGGTGACCTCACCGGCCGCCGCGTCCCGCTCACCTGCTTTCACCACACAGGACTCTTTTTTTTTTTTATAGTTAATCATCCAGAAAAGCTGCGCCCCGTTCCAACACCCCGCAGTTACGCAGGCGTTCGCAGCGACACACCTGAGGCCTGCTCAGACTAACGCGGTATGCTGATGGGATGTTGGTGGAAATACAAGAAACTGTTTGGAGTGAAAACAGAACCTGGTTCAGGTCCAACAGGAAGCATCAACAGTCTTTCTGTCTGAGTTCTTCCCCACTTCCCCTGTGTGGGTTTTTAAGAGTTCCCAGTAACAGCAGCACAAAACTTCCCTCATGTTCAGTCTGAACAAAGTCGGCGTGCACTGTCGTGAGCGCACAAAAGCTCCTTGTGCACAGCCAGCGTCGCACTAACACGGGTGTAAGGACACGGAGACATCCAGCGTATCCTGTTCAGTCAGTCAGTCATAAATGAAAGCTAGCCGTCTAACCGAAACCGCTTTTGTGATCAGCGTCAGCTTTTTCAGAACTGATGACGGTCCTAATTCCTCATTTGAGCTTCTCGCGAACCTGAAGAGGCCACAGGCCGCAGACGCGTGATGTAAAAGTCCCAGTAAACGGATAAAAAACCCGCCCGTGTCTGATTTTGTTCCAGTGAACGGCTGTGAAGGAAACAGTTCGGACTAAGAGGGACGCCGGGGTGTACACGCGCCGAAGCTGCCGCCGCGCAGGGCCTGAGGTTCTTACTGTCAAAGACTCCACACATCTACAACAAACGCTTTCCCGACAGCAGGGCCGCCCACATGAAAGGCCGCGGTGTTGGTTTGTAGGCAAATTGATTGTATGTTGGAGTGTGTGCGTGTGTGTGTGTGTGTGTGTGATAGGATGATATCACTGATAATGGAAAGCAGTTCTTCTTTCTGTGGAAAAACCCTGACAGACAGATACGATGGTCCGCTCTTCCCAGGAATCCTGCTCGCGCACACACACACACGCACAATCTAAACACTGTCCGCGTGTGTGTGTGTGTGTGTGTGTGTATATCCTCTCCCCTAGAAAACCTTCCAAACATCTGGCAAACTGCGCCTCAGCCTACGATTTGAGCTTCCTGGACGCCCTGGACATGAACGCCAGATAACCGTGAACCGGGTGAAACACTTAAAACACGTTTGCGTGTCTGTCTGTCTGCGTGTGTGTGTGTGTGTGTGCGTGTGCGCGTGTGTGTGGGTGGCATGTGTTATCTACTGGTGTTTACACACCCTTTTCAGTGGAAATGCACTGCACAGCTGGCCGTTTTCCAACTCGCCACTTAAATGACGCTGCATCTTCTGTTGCATAAACCAAAACGTTTCCATGCTCTCTCCATCCTTCTGCCGCACGTTGATTTAAAATGATTTAAGACGGTATTTCAATACATATTCATATAGATTTTCAACACTGATGCCGACATGACACCTGTTGCGTGTCAGCAGTAACTGGTGTCGGTTGCTGTTTGCGACTAACTCAGTTTTTGCCGCGTTAATCAAAGAAACAATCAGATTTAGAGCCGTTTTAATTAAAACGTTCACATAAACAATTGACAAAATTTGCATAATCGTGGTAATGATCGGTGGTAGAGAGCAACAGGAGGTGGTGGAGACCAAAACTGGGCTAAAAGAGCGTTAACGAGTTCAAAAACAACTGACAGGCCTGTCTGAGTCACTGCAGCTCGGGAAAACTGAGGGATATAAAAAACGAGCCAGGCGCTGTGTCTGTGTTTGTCGACACATAAGAGCAGGTATGCGGGAATTCAGCAGAAAGACGGGAAGCGCAAAAAGAGGCAGAGCTGGGACATAAATCAGGAACTAACTGATCAAAAAGCACATAAAAGAGACCTGAGAAAGCCTTTTAAGGCTCACATCAGTCATCTGTCTATCTGTCTGTCTGTCTATCTGTCTGTCTGTCTGTCTGTCTGTCTGTCTATCCTTGAACATTTTAATTCTTAGGAATACATGCAGTGGGAGGCAGATGGACACACAAATGGAGAGTTTGAGCAGTTTCCCACTGACTCTCATTAACACATCTCCCTCTCTCCTACACACACACACACACACACACACACAGGCAAACACACAAAGTACACTCGGAGCCCGGCGCACTGGACGGTGGAGGTAGAGAGTCAGCTTCTATAATTAGAGGAGCGCTCAGGAGCCGTACTGCTGAGTTGTTGAATGTTTAATGTCAGGCCTGCAGGCGTTAGAGTCGCAAAGAGCAAACCTCTGAGCCCCTTTACACCACACACACACACACACACACACACACACACACACACACACACAGAGAGGCGGATGAGGTGAGCGGCTGCAACAGTAGTAAACTGGATGAGCGCAGTCAGGTTTCAGAGAGGAAACAGCGGCACAATGCGCGGACACGGACTCGTCTGACAGCTGAGCGTGTGTTTCCCAGCTACTGTGTGTAACCCGAGCCACACAATGACACGGAAACCCAAACCTGGATGAGGTAATGGTCAAACACCTGGTAATGGTGTTTCAATGGTGTTTCAAACACCTGTGAGGAGCAAGAGGAGCGCCGCACCACGCACACTCGTAAAAACGCTGCTTTTACGAAACGTGACCTGGCGGGAGGGTCGTAAAATAACACCGAGCGCGCGATGTCACCTCTAAAACCACCGCGTGCATCACAGATGTCTGAAAAGATGAAGCTCGTTGATCAACAGCTCAAATCCCAACTCACGCTTCAAGAAACACTACCAATATTTACCTGTACACGTGATTTTATGTCACACATCTCATGCCCACGGCACGTTCTTGTCTTTAAACAACATCATGCGGCTTCTTATTCCCTACTTTATGTGCACATTGAAAGATATGCAGGGTTTAAGGTCGTTTCAGGGCACTGATCTCCAACCGGACCTGCTCAGAGCAGCTTCGGCCAACAGGTCTTTGTTTTTACTGACGCGCCCGTGTTGACAGCTGGGCTGCATCTGTGGAAACACTGACCTTATGAGACGGATTTGGCGACTCATCCATCTGAGTCACTTTCATTTTAAAGGTACGACGACGCAGCCCTTTCCTCTGGCGTCGCTTCACGTGCACAATCCCGCAACGCACGTAAAGTCCGGGCATGAGAGTGAGAGAGAAGACGAAGGAGGATCGCTGTTTACGTCTGACTCAGAGAAGAGGAGCAGCTGCATTAGGACACGTTTTCTTTTCAAAACGCCTTTAGATGACACACCTGTCACCTGTTCAAGCTGAACAAATCACAATTAAAGCAATTACAACCCCTTAACGGGCAGTTAACTGGCATTTTAAAGGCTTATCCTGACTTTTCTACATGTGTATCTGTTTAAAAGACTGTTTTTTTAATCCCAAACGTTACAAATAGGACACATATGAATGTTTACAGCCTCAATATTTACACAAAACCAACATGTTCAGAGCCGTCCCCTCACCAAATCATGACAGCACTGGAAACTTTGACATCACCTTTACCACGCTGAGAGAACATGATGACAAAACCTGTCCTCAAACACACAAAACACACAACATATTCACCATAATCCCCTGTGAGGAGCGGTTATGTTGCCCGATGCCTCCTCTCACCATACACTTTATGGTGAATGATATAAGAATATGATAATATACATATTTCCCCCTGCCTTCACGGGATGATACACCGTGTCCTCAGCCCAAACACTGACCAGGGAGTGGCGGAGCAGACGGGACCGTTTTAAAGGGAAAGCCAGGGCAGGGCTTTAACTCTCGGGCATCCCAGACGACTTGGACAGTGACTGTACTGAAGCTGAAGACATTTTGTTTTTACAGTTTAGGGATTATTCCCAGACACAGACGCAGATCCGTATCCTCGCCCCGGGTCCTGTACCAGCCTCTGGGCTCGCATTTTGTTAGATTAAACCTGGTTTTGGTTGACCCCCTCCTGGCAGGCAGAGGCTGAAAATGTGACTGTCGTGCTTGTGAATAATGGTTTTAATGTGGGGTTTGATTGTAGGCTTTCGTGGCCCTTTAAGGTGCCTGTTTATTACCTAGTCTGAAGCAGGAGCAGCTCATACAGCACTCACCCAGCTCAGGACCGGATTTCTTCGACAGGAGAGGCTGGGGAGCGATGCGGCGGACACTTCGCCTCCTTTCCTGGCTCCTTCCTCGCCGTTGGCTTTTGCGGATAAACCGCAGCTAGAGACAGTCCTCCGTTACCGGGCCCGCCTCTCTCTCCTCTCGCTCTGCGGGGCTCTTGGCAGCTGACGCCGGGTCTCTCGTCTGTTCCTGCGCCCCGGGAGCGCAGCGCTGGAACTCCGTGTAATCTCCGCAGCTCGCTCCGCTTCTCACTCTCAGTCTCTGGCCGCCGCCGCCGCTGCCCTCTTACGTCAAGAAGGAAAGCCCCGGCCAGTGACGTCACGCCGTCCACAGTACGGAAACCCCACCCCGTGGCGTCACCTCAGACCAGGAAGTTCTTTCAGCGTTTACGGTCAAGCCAAGCGTTCGCTGGAAACGAAAAGGAAACTAGACTGGGAACAGCTTTGCATCACACGAAACACAGAGGCTCGTGCTCACCGCCGCCACAACACCTGAACTCCAAAGAACAGCACACAACGGTGTCTGTGATTGGTCTACTACGGTAATCGATCGTTCAGCCAATCAGAAGTCTCGTCTGATATCATCATCATCATCATCATCATCCTGTTGTCAAGGCGACGGCTTGTTATCAGGAACCACTTCATTAAGCCTTGTGCAGTGCAGGAATTTAAGTACATTTACTCAAGTACTTTATTATTCCTGTTTTCTGCCATTCTGTTTCATTGATCACTTCTATTTCTATTTGATTGATCGCTTCAGAGGAAAAACTAGTTATTAGTTCAACAAATTTATTTGATATCCTTGTTTTCTTGATACTTTTCAATTACAATTTTACATGAAAAATATACACTGCTCAAAAAAAATAAAGGGAACACTTAAACAACACAATGTAACTCCAAGTCAGCCACACGTCTGTGAAATCAACCTGTCCAGGTAGGAAGCAACACTGATTGTGAATCAGTTTCACTTGCTGTTGTGCAAATGGAACAGACAACAGGTGGAGGAGATACCAGGAGACAGGCCAGTACAGCAGGACACGTGGAGGGGGCCGTAGGAGGGCAACAACCCAGCAGCAGGACCGCTACCTCCTCCTTTGTGCAAGGAGGAACAGGAGGAGCACTGCAAAATGACCTCCAGCAGGCCACTAATATGCATGTTTCTGCTCAAACTGTCAGAAACAGACTCCATGAGGGTGGTATGAGGGCCCGACGTCCACAAGTGGGGCTTGTGCTTACAGCCCAACACTGTGCAGGGCGACTGGCATTTGCCAGAGAACACCAAGATTGGCAGATTCGCCATTGGCGCCCTGTGCTCTTCACAGATGAGAGCAGGTTCACACTGAGCACATGTGACAGACCCGACAGAGTCTGGAGACGCCGTGGAGAACGTTCTGCTGCCTCCTCCAGCGTGACCAGTTTGGTGGTGGGTCAGTAATGGTGTGGGGAGGCATTTCTTTGGAGAGCCGCGCAGCCTTCCATGTGCTAGCCAGAGGTACCCTGACTGCCATTGACTGGCATTGCTGATATGGACTGGCCTGCCTGTTCCCCAGACCTGAATCCAATCGAGCACATCTGGGACATCGTGTCTCGTTCCATCCACCAACGCCACGTTGCACCACAGACTGTCCAGGAGCTGACTGATGCTTTAACCCAAGTCTGGGAGGAGATCCCTCAGGAGAACATCCGCCGCCTCATCAGGAGCATGCCCAGGCGTTGTAGGGAGGTCACACAGGCACGTGGAGGCCACACACACTACT
Source organism: Datnioides undecimradiatus (assembly GCA_008933995.1). Lineage (NCBI taxonomy): Eukaryota > Metazoa > Chordata > Actinopteri > Lobotiformes > Datnioididae > Datnioides > Datnioides undecimradiatus. The sequence goes on along the minus strand of WARS01000044.1, from coordinate 10,241,684 downwards.
GAGCCTCATCAAACTTGTCTTGAGGAATTTCCACTCAAGCTGGATCAGCCTGTAATGTGATGTATGATTCCAAATCCAGACCTCCATGGGATAATAATTTTGACTTACACTGATCATTTTTATGTTATCTTGTACTCAATGTACTCCACTATGTAATGAATGAAGATTTTCAACTGGAATATTTCATTCATTGAGATCTAGGATGTGTTATTTTACTGTTACCTTTATTTTTTTGAGCAGTGTAATATCAAATATATTACAGATGTTACCCGAAACTTTTTGCATGTGACCCTTGAGAATAAAAGAACTGTGTAAACTGCCAAAAGTGTCAACTGCCATCTATCAACCACATTTGCTTTGCATCAACTCTGCACAAACCGTTGGCAGCCTGCAACAGAAGACTGTGGCTTTGCAGGTCAGAGCATGTGAACCTTAAAGGAAACAGCCACAGCACCATTTACAGACAAGTGATGCTTTGCAGTTCAGGGGGCGACGGGAGACTTACTGTGCCAACACAACGAGCAGCTGTTTGTCTCAGATCCGCGATGAATCTAAAGCGTCTTTTCAGTGCAAAATGAAAAAGATCCTGGACGGACAAAATGTTGACTTTCCTTGCTCCTTGCTGTTGAAAGTTGAAATAAACTTTCCTTTGAGCGCCGGGCCGACAGATCCACCCTTTCAACGTGATGCAGTTTTATTGCACTAACATCAGTCTTTGCATCTGTTGCATCACTTTTACAGCAACAGGCCTTAATCATGAAGTTATTTTACAGTTAGAAAGTATCTAATATTGATCCCCGACTGCAAATTTAAACTATAAACAAAAACAAATGTGCACAAAATGTGATGATTGTAAGAAAGCGTGATCTTTATTAAGGGGGGCGAAACATGAGGAATACGACAACAAGTCCCACAGCACCGCAAAAACCTCAACTTATGAAGTCTAACTCCTCCCCACCTCCCCAAACCTCCATCTGTCCACCCACCCGACATCTTTTTGCCAACTCCAATCCTTCGCCTCGGTGGGAATGGAGCAGCTCAGGATTCAACCAGCTGGAAGACAAGGGAGAGAAAGAGAGAGGGGAAGAAAGGCTTTGGGTGAATCACGGAGAAAACTGCAACGAGCCTTGGCTAATAACACTTTTTTTTTTGGGTCGTTTAAACGTTGAAATGGTCAGGAGCGAACGGAGCGAGGTCCATGTCCGAGCGCAATTAAGGCGCTGGCATTCACTTTAAAGTGCACATTCAAAAGTCACATCGATTTAGGAGTAAACAAAAAAATAACAAACAGGGTCTTCCGTCGGGTTTCGATTGTAAAGCTTTACATTCACAGCTTTTAAAACCCGGTGAGTAAAAAATAAAAAATGAATCCAGGCGTCTCCGAGCACAGCAGAGAGTACTATGGGAAATTTAGCATGAAATCGTCTGGTCGAGTCGAATAAAAGGCTGAAATCCGCCCACTGGGACGGCCGAACATCTGCTATTGTTTTTCCATCACAACAGCCCCGAGAGAACGGGGACCCATCGGTATTCGGGGGAAGCTGCAGGTGACACAGTCTGCATGCGAGATGTTTCCACTGAACACAAACGCCAGGTGACTACAGAGCCCGTAGGAAACAGCAGCAGGTCAAGCAGGAACGGAGGATTCAAGGACAAACACGCACAAGCCCGACGTCACAGGAGTGTCCAGAGGCCCAGTTTGTCATTTCCAACGTGTTTGTTGTCACGATAAGGGAAAACTCTGCATCTGTTGATAGTTGAATCTAATTTTGTTCATTTTCCCCACATCTATTCAATGAAGAGCGCTGCTGTGGAACAAAACACAGCGTCGAGTTCAAGCTCGTGGAACAAAGACGAGGTGGGGCGACGCCTTCGGGAGCACGCCATGTTTACCTTACAATGTCTCTGATTGGATAACTGAATTTACATCCTCTGGACACTGATGTGAAAAACACATTTCCCAATTTTTTTTCAAAACAAACTTCAAATAAGATACAGGGTATTTTACAGAGCAGTGTGACCAGCATGCACTCTTTCCAAGCCTGACATGGCTTCTCTCGTACTGTCACACCAGTGTTTTGTGCCACTGTTAACCAAAAACTGCAATATGCGTTTTCTTTTGTGCAGCAGAGACACGTTTTTAGCGCAGCATTGACGCGTCATCACCTTACAGCTGGTTCTGTACAGCCTGAGAACCGGATGAATCTGCTGAGCCGTTGGTTTGTTTGCTCTGGCGGACGCCAAACTAAGTCAAACTGAGCAGCAGAGGTGAAATACGGAAGGGGATTCTGTCGCCGCGCTGCCCATTTCTCACGCCAGGTGTCTTCAGAAACATATTTCAGGGCTCTGTTTCACTGGGGACGAGGTAAACCCCAAAGGAGTTCTACTGCGCTGGGCTGTTGTTGGTACAAGTTGGATTTGGAAAGTCGCACGTTTCCTTTTTTCTGATTCGTTGTCGGCCTTTACTTAGTTTAGCTGTTGGCTCCTGACTGACCCATATCTGCAGACCACCTGCGGACTCTCGGTCCAATACCTGCTTTTTGGGCTCTACGTCAAAGCTAACTCTCTCTAAAGGTGTGATCGTACAACCAAACAACGAGCTAAAGGTGAGGGGAGCTGCGGCTTCAGACGGTAACCCTCTTTAGGCTCCTCACTGTAACTGACTCCTTTGATACATATTGATTATAGGAGCTCAAGAGAAGATCAAGAATAGTCCTACGCAGCAACCAAAGACCAGGGGATGACATGTCAATGCCTCGTCACACAGCCATTACCATCTATTATTAACAATTTAAATCAAAGATCAGAGCTCTGTGGGCAAACTCTGGTGATCAACACTGCCACTGACTCTGGAACAAGGAGGACAGAAAGGGAATCACATGCATCACCAGGAGGAAACCCTCTAAAACCAGCGACGGCGCACAGTTTACATCTAACGGGACGGATTCGGCTGCAGTTTCGCAGTAAAGTGCATGTTGATTCAGCGATCAGCCAAATCAAATCAAACGCAGGGTTAATTTTCATACGGCACAGTCGCCCACAGGCCGTTCACAGAGTCCGAGAGCGTGAGAGCGGCACTTGGGCCGAGGGGGAGGAGGAGTGTGAGGAAGAGGAGGAGGCAGCAGGTCGGACTGGTCCTCGGTGAGAGGAAGTGGGCACGTCTGGACACAGCCACTGACGCATCGCTTGAACCCACTTGTCGGTGCAATCTTAGACACAAATTGCTGCGACTCGGCGATAAGAGTTTCGAAGTACTTTATGTGCAAACTACGTCCGAGCTACAATAACTCACTTCCTGTTTATCTTCAGTCTCACCCTGCGCCCCAGCCTTAACTCTCTCGACCCACAGAGAGGCTCTGATCCTCTGAAACTGTGAAACCGTTACGACTCGTCGTGAACTGGTGCAACAAATTAAAACCGATTGTTTTACTGTTAAAGGGAAATGACTGGGACAATGCGTGTCCGATGCTTCTAATGCGTTTCTACCTTTAGAAGGAAGCAGAGGACATTGTGATTGGGGGGGGGGCAAACAACAGGAGATCTACTGTACGTGCATGAGAATCAGAGACTGAGGAGGAGAAAAGGGCAAAGTCATCGATTAAACAAGAGCAAACCCGTCCAGCGAAGGCAAACAACATGCAACAAACGTCGATGTTTCTAAACACCTTCCGATGAGAAGCATCTGGAGGGGAGCGCGTGGCATTTCTGCTCCGCTAAATGTCAAAACCTTAAATCTCTTTGTTTACGGGCGGAAGGTAGAAGCGGCAGCGGCAGCAAAGTGCTGAGCGCCAGTTTGTTTCGTGGTTATTGAGCAGCTCTACTCTGACCTGCTCTCTCTAACACAGGCACTTTAAATCCTCTCTGTTTCTACAACAGGGATCACACCGCGGTGAATTTGTCGACCCGCCGGTGCCGCGCCGAGCCTCCGTCTTCACGTTTCACACCTCGCAAAGTTACATTTTGTTGCCGCCGTGACACTTGATCAACTCTTGTATAATCTCCACCCTTGGAAGAGAGAACCCGTCGGAGAGGACATGGGAAGGGTGAAAGAGGGTTTTAAATGAAGAACACTTGGTCTTTACAGGCGGTGGCACGGGCGGGGATTTCCGTGGCAGCGGAGAACGCAGCTACGATGGAGGCGAAGACGACATTTGGGTTCTTAGAGGCGTCGATGGCGGCGTGCAGGCCCCTGGCGCTGTAGTACTTCACCAGAGGGACGGTCTGCCGGTGGTAGGCGTCCAGACGGGAGCGCAGCGTCGTCTCGTTGTCGTCGCTGCGGCGGATGAGCGGCTCGCCGGTCACCTGAGGGTGGACAAGGGGGAAGAAAACACACGAGACAAGGGACAAAGGAGAGAAGGACAGTAGTGAAACAGCAAAGAACACACGCAGTCTGCATTTAGGTCAAGGCTCTTGTCTCGCCGCCGTGCGTACCGCTCCGTTTGCAGCTGTTACTGGCAGACATCGCGGGTTTAAGTGTCTGGATCTAAAAAGTTGGATCGGCGCATTTCACGGCGGCACAGCGACCATCACAGGAAGCGCTGGCCCGTTTGGTATTCTCCTGAACTGGAGATCCAGTTTGCACCGTCTGGCGCCAAGCAGAGAGAGCGCACGATTCACCAGTGGGAGGACTTTGCGCCGAGGACACACACAGATCAGTTTGTGGCGCAACGTCAGTCTGCTGCCAACCTGATGATTTTGTCACCAAGAGCAGAAATATGCTTAAAGCTATTATTAACACACCGCGGTTAAAGCAGGAACATCAGTTTACTGGATATGCGACACACCACAGAGCGATTTAAGTGTCTGATGTAATGAAAGTGTGATCATTTCCTCAGGCATCAATCACCTGCCCTCTTCAGTCTCTCTCCACCTGCCGCTCCCACCACACAGAGATCCTCTAATAGACAAAACACATTAAATTACCAACGTTCAGACCTGAAACCTCCCCTTCTTGTATATCTACGCCTTTGTGGTGTGATGAGTTACTACAGCGAACCAAAGGCTGATCGCTTTTAACCAGAAACATTCCCACTGATTTAATTCAGAGTGAACGATCTGCGTCAAAGCACTCAAGTCTGAAGCCGACTGCCACCGATTCCCAGCCTGCCAAGTGATTTTTAGGTAGGTGGCAGTTTAGTCCAGAAGTGGTTTCTAAGTGGGTTGATAGTGAAACTACTTACGTCATCCTTCATGGGCTCTTTGGGGGGGTTGAACTCCTCGTGGTAAGAGCGGCCACTCGGCTGATGAATTAGTCTGGGGAAGCGGAGGGGAGACGGTGAGGAGGACGGGGCAAGGACGGAAAAGAAATCAAGAGTGAGCGCAGGAGGAGGAGGGGGACAGATGAGGGTTAGACAGCCACGGTGACTCACTAACTACTTAACTGTCCTTTTCACATCCCACATGCTGCCCGTGTCCTACTTGGGCTTGAAAAGGCAGCCTCCTCCTCACAAAAGGACCCCCGCGGACAGAGATATGGCCCTCTGCGAGGTAACCGCGTCTTCCATTTAATGCGGAGCGGCTATTGTGAAGAAAGAGGACAAACTTGCGTGCTGCAGCAGCAAACACGGAGATTTCACAACACACATTCTGTGACGCGCCGACACGCGTTCGGGCGAGGGCCCCTGGAAACACGCCCGTTCAGCGTGTGGGTCAGGCTGAAATCAGAGCGTGTCGCGTTAAACCGTTTCAAAGCTGTTACATAAATAATGATTAGCTGCGCAGCGGAGGCAGAGATGGAAGCGAACCAGGAACAACAACAACTAAACCAAAACACAATTAAGTTGTTATGAAGGTTTGCAACTTTCTCTTCGGCCTCAACTTGTAGAGCTTACGTAAGTGAATCGGTGCCAGCAGGAAGTGGCACAGCAGAACTTATCAGAGCGTCTCTGCAGCATCGGTGCAGCAAAGATGCGAGGGCTCGACCTGACCGTTAAACAATTCAGATATTTCTGCACAGGGTTGTTGTTTTGTTTTGTTTGTTTGTTAAAAATACATAATGTCAATACAAACACTAGCATGTTAGCACTTGTACTATGTTTCAACTTTTTAATTTCACAGTTGTGCAAATGTGGAGAACCCAACATGTCAACAGCTGTTAACGTGCGTGCGACTGCTGTTCCGGTATAAATGCTGCAGGGGGCTTTGTTGAACCTGTCGCTCTGATGAAAACACAGAAGTCAACATGCTGTTTTACTTAATTCCAGTTCTAAATGACGTCAGGAGGCTGCTTCCCACAGGGACGTACGCCATGGTTATGTCAATCATCTCTTCTCCAAGCTGCTGTCATCATACCGGAAATCATCGTGAATCCCCCAGTTCACACGAAACACGTTTTAACCAGCAACAGAACCTCGTCAGTGGATCATGCGTGAAGTCAGCCTCCAGCCCGCCGACATGTTACTCTCTGCATGGGTCTCTTGACGAGGAATTGATCTAAATACAATGGAAGAAATCCATCACGTTCAACCAAGTTTGTTGATTTTGACGTGATGTTTGTTGATGTGACGCCGGGGGCACGCCTGTTATTTTACACCTCAAACCTTCGTCGGGAAGTTTCACGGCTGCGTTTGGAGGCTGAATAACTCCTTCGCCCCCGAACACCTCTTAACTTCACAGCCCGCGTACATGTTTAGTTCAGTGGCGCCACCCCGGTAACGGCAAAGTCACCGGGGAGCACTAAACATAAATCAGCCGGTGGATATAGAAGCTGGATGCGTACACACCATTTGTCTCTATTCCCTCAAAGGTCGGCACTGTCAAGACGCTTCGCAGCTGGTTAACGTCACAGTTTACTAAGGTTAAACTGTCCCTGAAAGCACCGCACGGATACGCTGATCAGGCCGAAATCCTCTGAAATGAACAGATTCATTCTGAAATGAGTCAACAAAACTGTGTCCAAGGATCAAATTACACTTCACCGTCACTACAAACTGCTGAAGTGTCAACAGTGAGCTGCAGCTTTCTAATATTCACACTCAAGTTTTTGGGTGTTAGTGATGTTTTTTTTGGTTCAATTTGTTTTTTCTTTTAATAAAAACAGGAAACATAAGTTGAAGTCAGGCATATTTAAAACGCTGCGGCCCCGACGTTCAACAAAAACACGTCTGAAAGGCTCGAACGTGCGTCAGCCCGGGGAAGGTTTTCACTGCGGCACAATCGACACAGCTCGGGGACGACGCTTCGGGGAGAAGGTCACGCGCTGGATTCGCCGTAGGTCTCAACACTTTTGATGAGCGCAGAGAGTTGTGCGTCATTATCAGCCGTCTCCATGGTAACAGGAGGAACCCCCCCTCCCTCCCTCCCTCCCTCCCTCCAATGTTTTGTTTACTCTCCACAACTGTTTCTGTTGAGACGATCGAAGCTAAAGCTGCACATCTGTCCCTCTGTGTGTGTGTTCTGAACTTACAAAGCAGATCCGCATTGATTGATCAGCTCCCAGGCACAAATTAATCAATGAATCAATAACAGACTCTCTGGGGAGTTCCTGACTTGAAACCGGTCAGTCTCGTCTGTCAGTCAGCCTGATGAAGGCGGTTTGGTCGGACGCCGCCCTCGCCAGGAGCTGCTGCCAGACGGGGACCCTGAACGCAGGCTGTGCACTGAAAACAACAACCTCCACGGCCCCATTTTCAATTTGGCATCATGAATCTAACTTTTGTGGAAATAATAATGTGCTGCTTTTCAGTGATAAGATGTTTTTAATGAACAGATCACGCTGGACTGAAGCTTCAGATTTGTTTTCAGGACATTAACAGCTTCAAGGACACGGGGACTGTTAGCAACGACATTACATCAGGGACGTACGCGGCGACTTCTTTAAGGATTCAACCGGCGACCTTCCCGCTGCAGGACGCCCTCAAACCCCCTCAGGCCACCCTCGCTGTTAATCGCAGGCCTTCACGCTCCACTTCCCCCCTGTTCACGTGAATCAATCTACCTGCCCAGGTGAGTTCAACACGCAGACAGAACGAGGATACTGAATCACAAACCTCAGAGTAAATAAAAACAGATTTCTCGGGGGCCTCACGCCGGCTCCTACCTGCCACAGATCCTGCGAACCAACAGGGAATCGTCGACGGCGAACTCAATCACCGAGTCCAGCTTCTCATGTCGCTTGTCCAACAAGTCGTCCAGCTGGAGGAGACAAACACAAAGACTGCGACTGACGACAGCTCAGTACAAAAGGCTCCCAGGCAAATCAAACAGTTGTCGCAGTTCATCTAAATCACATCTGACAAAGTTCATTTAGTTCATTTACTTGCAGACGTGATTATTTGCTTCCCTGCAGAGTTAGGTGAGAGGATAAACAGCTGGGATTTAGCTTATTCTGGCACAGAGACTGGAAACAGCGTCTAATCGTTACATTTCTCTTCTGCCTGCGCTGTTGAATTCTCTTGATCAGCTTATTTCCCTCTGTGCTGTTTGTGTTTCACACGATAACCTCAAAAAGCAGCCGCATCACATTGAACCCTGACCATTTCTGCTTGTTTGACTGTGCGAGGGAAGCCGTCCAGCAGGAAGCCCTTCCTGCAGGCCGGCGACTCCAGGTTCTTCTCGATGAGCTCCACGACCATGTCGTCGCTGACCTGCAAGCCAAAGACAGTCCTCTTATCTGTCTGTTTACACTAATCTGCCACATTTACCAGAACAACACAACATGTTGACACAGTTCAGTCGCTTCTAGTGATAAACAGTAAATTTCCGGCATGACAATAAGGAGGAGTCATCTCCTGCAGGAACAGCGAACGAGACTTGTTTATGCAGTCGGTCGACATAAATATCAGCAAACAGCAGCAAACAGCTCTGAGGAAACGAGAGATTAGGGAGAGCGAGGAGACGGCGAGGACAGAGTGTTGTGAAACAGGTGCACAGAGACACACGTGCAGCGCTGTACAAACACAAAAATACAGAACAACACACAATTAGAGTTTCTAAACGTTACAAAGGTGCAAAAAGGCAGGAGGTATACATTTTATGGCCGAGAGAGAGAACTCAATTTAGTCAAGACTCGTGCAGCTGCTTGCTGTTTTTTCATTTGTGTTCGCAACATCAGCGGAGGCGACTTGAGCCGTAAAAGTCTTAGAGGACAAGTTAAACACGAGACACGTATTCACGTGGGACCGCGCAGGAAGGGCTGTCATGTAAACACAGAGCCTCAGAGGGGCCGGAGGACGAGAACAAAGAAAAACACAGATGGCGAGGAGCGGACGGGCAGAAACGTTACCAGTTTGCCGGCATCCATGGTCGCCTTGAGCCTCTTGCCGAGCTCGGAGCCTGAGGCCACCATGGCCCTCAGCATGTCTCCGGTGGCCAGGTGGCAAACGCAGTACTTCTCTGCCAGACGAGGGGCCTTCGGGGAGAAAGGCAGAGCACTCATGTTAAACCATCATCCCTGGTGTGATTGTGCACTTATGTCCGTCCTGCTGTGGGAAACCCCGGGCTCTTTAACGTGCACATGTGACCGGTGTGAGAGCGCTACACAGCGTGGAGACGTCACATGACCGGGTGACGGAGGGGGGGGGTCACCGTGACATTTTTGGGCGGTCAGGTTTGCGTCTGGTTGAAAGCTGCAGCACAAAACATTCTGAAAACCATAATTACACAACTGTTACGAGGTTTTGAGAGGGACCCTCGCTCCCAAGTTGAACTTTAATGTGTCTTTGGACAGAGTTGTGGATCAGTCGTTAGTATAACAAGGATACACATCAGTGTTACTCCACATGTTTGGAACAATACGTGTGTTTGCTAGTCCTTTTCTTACTCCCTCCACCTGAGATTTCTCATGTATTTTTAAATACAGTGGAGACGACAAGATCATTTATTATATAATGACTCATATTTTCACATAGAATCAGAAGGTTGGAGGATTCTCAGACCTTTAATCATTGATTATCTTACATCCTTTGTGCAGAAAGGTGAGATTTTCTTGAATTTCCTTTCCACTGAAGCTCAGGTGACGCTCAGGTGGATTCGATCTGCTCATCGGAGCGACACAGCTCGCAGCCAGCGCTCCCCGGCTGACAACGAACTAAAAAAAAGACCTTTTCTGTGTGGACTGTGAACCAATTATGCACCAGTATGACCATGAAACGATGGTCAGGGGGCTTCTTTATTAAACAATTAACTTTATTAAAGAATACATTTCAGTCAAAAATATATATAAAATATAATATAATACACATAGATTAAAAATCTTTGTAGTGACACCATATAAAGTATTTTTTCTGCATAACACATGGTGCGACACTGATATGTCCACTATAGGCAAATATCAGCTGTTATGATATGACCTGTTGGACTCTGAGTCCTGACTGTCATGGACTTTCCTCCGCCGTCACCTGACCTCAACCCCACTGAATATTAGTGGGGCACTAGGAACCCGAGCGAGCCGAACGCTCGGTGATGTCACGGGAAGCTCTTTGGCGCACGGTCAGACCACACTGGGCAAACATGGGTCATCAAGCGTTGCACAAACCTCTGGCATCCTCGCCAGCTTGAGCCCATACTGTATAATTACAGTAAAAGATACCAAGATATTTTAAAATAAATGTCTATTTCTCATAGACTGGAGCTCTTGCTCAAATTGTTACACTGATATCATAATTAATGATTTTAAAAAAAGTTGATTTAGACTCCAATTAACTGCTTAATACATCTCAACATTGCAGAAATTGTTCTGAGACATATACAATTCGAAATGACAAAGAACTAAGAAAACCAGCAAGCCCTCATGTTACAGAAGAAAGTGACTTTCACCTAATAAAAGATGGTAAAAATTAACAGATTATAATAATTGGGACTACTTTCTTTTGATTAGGATTCATCATTAACTTGTGATGCTGTGTTAGTTGGAAAGCAACACACACAAGCAGACAATAAGTCCACAGTAACACTTAGGCGGTAGTATATATAAATAATAAATGATAATGACGCCAAGTCAATTGCGATAATATAGTAAAATATGTATTAAAATGAGCGCGTAGATGCTTTTCTACAAGTTAAACCAAATAAAAACATAAACAGGCGTCAAAAGCTAAATTTGATTTTAGATTTTAAATAATAACTTGGCATTAAATAAGAGAACAAGTGCATTCACACATAATTCTTAATCTTATATCAGACTGTCACAGTATCTAACTTTAAAATCAAATTTACGGGCAAAGTTATGAGAAATACAGCCATAACCGATAACAGCTGTTTTTTCCAGGGACTTGTAATGACAACCGGAGCCAGGTAAAAACAGGTAGTTTAGCATTAGCATTAGCATTAGCCAGCAGTAGTAATATCGACCATGCGCCTAACGCCACTGTTCCTTTAAGCTAACGGCTAACGGCTAACGGCTAGCTTCGTTAGCTTGCCTGTGTGCTTCTCTGTCTCTCTCTCTCACCTGAGTCCCTTTCCCGGCTCCGGGCGGTCCGAGCAGGATGGCACGGATCCCCTCGTGCATGTCGGCTATTGCCTCTTTCACCTGCGTGCTGGGGGCCATGTCTGGACCGGGAAACCACCAGGGCAGAAACTTTAATAAAGTCTATCTGTGCCGTCCTGGTGACACTTCAGGCAAGTTGGCCAGGAAAAGAACCGACCCAGCCTCCTTTTTGATACAACGCTTTAGCCCCGCCTCCTTTCAAAAGATACGGCGTTTGATTGGCCGTTAGAATGTTCTGTCAGTAATTCTATGCTTTGATTGGATCAAATGCGTGCAACGCCTTATTGTGTAACATCCGAATAAAGCTTTCATTCCGGAATATGTTAAAAATGTTAAAAAATGTAAATTATCCTAGATTATATTTTATTAAATATTAATGTACTTTGTGTTTTTTAACATCTTGTATTCCATCGGGCAAAGATGTTGGGAAAAAAATTAAAAATGGCCTAAAAAGCCAACTCTGTTTAACTCAACCTTTTTGATAATGACAATGAAGAGCTACAGTCAGTAACTGTCTTAACCCAGTTACAGTATGATTCTTGGGAATTTAATCTCATCCTTTCTTCTATGAAACCTTAAGAAACTAAACCATGACCTACTTGCATTAAGGATATAGATCAATTTGCTTTTTCTAAACAAAATGTAAGGTAAACATTTATTCAGCACATAAATAATGAATCAAAATGATCCATTTTGCTGAACAAGATGTTTTATAAGTAGTTCTTCCTCTTTAAGTCTGACAGGAAGCAATTTTGAGCAGTTCTCTTTTAGTTCCCTCTCTGATTTTTGAATAGTGAGGCACGCTAAAATGTCTGAAGGTAATGTAGTGTACTCTGAAGTTGTTTTCACAAAATCAGAGGGAGCCAGCGCTGGTGAGTCTTAAATATTTCTTTCTGCTTTCTTTCTTTCTGAATTACAAGCATTTACTGTCCACTTCCTTCCAGAGCTTTCTAAGAATTGCCCCTTTGTTTGCTTTAAAAAAAATGTAGTGGTTAACCACTTATTTGGAGCACTTTGATCGTTAGTTTGTTTTTTGTAAAGCGGAGACAACTTCCCCACCAGCTGAAACCACTTACTCTGAAGTCAGGATGGTGAAGACCCAGCCGTCCAAAGATCTCCCTGGTAGGTAATAATCTGTGTTCACCTCAGTCTTTGGAAACATACGACACCAATAAGCAAAACACAAAAAGGTTCAGGAGAGTAACTAACGTCCTGAAGAGTACTTTATTGTGTATAATGAAATTTACACAATACAATGTATAGGAGGTGTTGCATCCCTTCAGTGTTTAAACCATGAATGTATCATATTTAATTCAAGCAAACAGGAGATTAAACATTTTAGAAGGTTAAAGGTCATTTCACTGCTAAACATTTGGGTTTTTTAAACAATATTATGTGATTTTTAAGGTCCAATTTAAGCAGAAATGGAAAATAATATACAGAATTGTGTTTCCATGAATCTACATTCACCTAAATTAAAGGACCTTTGTGCTTTTGTTGGCGTAGAACAAGCTGGTTATGTCCACATAGGAAATGACCGACTTCGACAGAGCCTGCCATGTTACGCCAACATGTATCTATAGCAGCCCGGAATGGACAAACCAAACAGTGGCTGTGGAGATGACATTTACAAATGTGCACTGTCCAACACAGTCAGAGGGCGAGGGTGAATTGCAACCTCTCCACCTAACGCCGCTGAATCCTGCATTAACCGAAGCGCAGTAAAATTAAAAAGTCTAAAATGACAAAATATTCAAAAATACAAACATTAACTAACCAGCATCAGTTACAGCAGCTTAAACCTTTAAGTGAAGTGACCACACGACAAACAGTGTGAGGATGCCATGAATGGAAACCATGTAACGTAGCTTTAAGGTCTCAGGGTGTTTTCAGAACTGAAACTGGGTGAAAGAGAGGGCATGAGTTGGTCTTACTGTAAAATGTCCTGAAGAGAGGAGACTGAGCTCAAGGAGGAAAAAGAGGAACTATAGACAAAAAGGTGCCAAATACATTTACCAGTTGTTAGAAAATGCAAGCCCCATATTTCCCCATATTGTAGCATGGAACACAAATTCAACAGACTTAACAGAAATGTTTGTGTGTCTGGATGTGAGCGCTCGCGTCTGCGCTCCTACAGTTCAGTCTGTTGAGTGTTATGACGCTGAAAACGCTGTTTACATTTCCTGATATTTAATTTCAAAGTGCACCGCAACACTGTCTGCATCTTCTTCTGTCCAGCGGGGCCCCAAGAGCAAGCGGCGTCGAATGGGAGCGCGAAGGTCACACCAGGGAGAGCAGCCATAGCAGCTCTCAGCGCTCTTCTGGCTGCTGCTGTCATTGCGCTCGGCTTTATCTGTGAGTTTCTGTGCAGCTTCGAGTAAATGAATCCAGACTGACTCCAGAATGAATCTCAACCCTAAGATTCAACTTGTGTTTGTTCAGTTTGTTGTTTTTCTCAACTGATGTTTCTTTTGTTATTAAATCAGTATATGTTCATTTAGAAATGTCAAATCTTCTGTATTTTTTGCAATCCTGTATTTGTATTTATTATTATTAATTTACCAAATTTAGCGTTTGACCAAACCTCAACTGACTGACCTTCTTTTTAAAAATCAGCTTATAAAAACATTCAAACCACGCAACGTCTCCGAGAGCTGACGGCTGTGAACAAGAACCTCACAGGTAGGTCTGACAGGTGATACCTGACATTAATCTGTTAATTATCCCCCAGCCCAGCCTACTGTGCCGCGAAAAGCTTTGTTCTCTGTTCGGCCCTGATTAAAATGATATCTCTATATCCTCTTTCATAACAGAGAGATGCAGTGAAGTACAAACACAGAACGTGTGCCCCAAACCTCCTGTTGTAGAGCTGAGTAAGTTATGGATTTTGCTTTTCAAGCTCAGATTCAAACTCTTTTTAAATTCCCGCTGCTTCCAAATCACACAAACACAAACACAGATTTGTCGCCCTTGACTCTGGTCTTGACTGTAATCTCTTGCAACACGAGTCATGCCTGAAGTGCTCGTGTTTTCTGAAGCTGTTACACTCTTCAGCGACACCACAGAAAGACCTAAATCCTAATGCGCTGACAGTGAAAGCGAGCCAGTGAGACGGAGGGTGGTGGTGGGGGTGGTCTGCACACTGTTGCTTCCCCAGACATACACCAGTGGCTATGATGCACAGACCTTCATCTGTTCACTTTCACTGTTTCATTGGTCCAGCAGCAGTTTTGATAATGGGATGAACACAGTGACTGCAACACTGTGTGTATGTGAAGGAGAGGTTTGTCTGTTCACCCTGTTTTCTCAAACCTCCTGCGGACCTTAAAGTGACACGTAAACATCGACAGTGATTCGTTGCACCTGACTGAAGCCTCTGCCGTGATCTCTTTTAAGCAGAGCCGTGTCTGAAATGCGCGCAAGGCTGGGAGCAACATGGAAAGAAGTGCTACCATTTCTCCACAGGTGCTTTACCGTGGACAGACAGCAGAACTGAGTGCCAACGTCTAAAAGGAGACCTGGTTAAGATAGACAGCAGAGAGGAGCAGGTATAACACACCGCTGCAGGTTCACGTGGCTGAACGGCTTTGACTCGTCGCACCCAACTGATTTCTGCGTCAGTTGGCGTGATTGAAAAGTGATGTGACATGTTGTGTTTGACGTCTCCCGCCCAGACATTCCTGACACGGAAACTTGCTGAAAAGATGAACAAAGCTGAGGACAAGTTCTGGATCGGACTGACGGACTCAGAGACAGAGAGCCAATGGCTGTGGGTAGATGGCTCACCACTGAATGGGAGGTGTGACTGTCGTAAACCTTTCCCTCGTTTTTTTGTCAGTTTCCAGTTTCAAATTAGATGTTTTACTGAAACACTGTCTGCTCTGTAATCTCTCAGTTTGACATTCTGGAACGGGAAAGAGCCGGACAACTGGGATGGACAGAATAGAGACGATGGAGAAGACTGTGTGAGGATGGGAGAGAAAGCACAGAAACACATGAAATGTTGGTTTGATAAATCCTGCGCAGAGCCTCACAGATATATTTGTGAGAAATCAGCAGAAAACGGTACTCCAACGTGCCTCTGAGGTGTAGTTCGGTTTGAGTGTCACTTAACCGGCTGAACAATCTAGCGCAGGGCAATGAGGAGCTATTACAAACAAGTTCTGCTTTATTACCTTAATATATAAACATGTGAAAATGAAAAATAAAGATGGTCCTGCAGCTATTTTAAGCAATTGGGGAAGAGGTCACAAATAGCTGTAGTGGTGCATTCAGTGTCTGTAAATAGACGTTGTTCTCAGCAAAAGTCCTGCTTTGAGAAATGTTACATGTTATTTGTAAAGCTTTTACATTAAATTAACTTTTCAAAATAGCTTCCGACCGTTGACTAACAACATCCCGGAAACTCACATGGAAGGGTTAATTAAGTAAGTTAATCGCTAACAACAAATAGTACAAGATTATTTTACCCTGCAATGCAAATTGATTTCACTGGGACCCGAAGTCAAACTGTTAGAGGCACTAACGAACAGTGAAGCAAACTCAGACACAGCAGCGATGACTTGGCTTTGACGTGAATGCATGCCGTAGTGTTTTGCTGCTCCCTAGTGGTCACTTTGCTCATTTAGGAAACTAGAGAGACTTAAGTAGAACGGTGGTTTTTCAGAATCCTGACACTATCGCACGTTTGACACAATTCTGGTGCTGTACGCTTAAGCCACACTTGACAAATGAAGGATGACGCTAACACAATTAAAAAGAGATTTTGCAGGTTCTTCCTTGCTGCCGCTGTCGGACTTCACAAGCAGCACTGACTCTATCAGTCATCATGTGCAATATCATCTCACTCATGCCACTGCAACACTGCGCAATATTCCTACTGTGTAAGCTGTTTTCCTATTTCCTGTGCATACCGCCTTGTATATATTGCATCCTGTCCATACTGATCTTATTGTTTACCTCTTATTTTTCTTTTTTAAACATTCATTCTATGTATTTATTGATGTCGCAGAGGGACTGACCCCACTCCACAGCTGCGACTGTGGCTGCGTTCTGTGTGAGGCGAGTCACGACTTTATGTCTGACAGTAGATAACGGGTCAAACATACTTCCACAATGCTGCGTGCTGCAAGGATAAGAGAAAACAATATTTCAACCACACAATGGAAAACAAAGATCGTCTAATTCTACTTACACCTCAGGAACTTACTCACAGGAAGAGATGGATCCCATAGAGGTAGAGACGAAGAACCGTGATGCTGGGTCAACCACGACTCCAAGGGCACTTCCTGTATAATGAGGGACAACAGTGAACATTTAAAAAAAAACAAAAACAACAACTTTATACACAGAAGTAAACATCTAATCTCTTTTAATTAGGGGTTCAGATAAGTAGGGCTAGCTTTACATATGGAGGAGCCAGCGTTAGATATGATTAGATAACAATTTAGGCTACATGCCGCTCTGAGACACCTAGTTCTATAGCCTTCCAGTGTTTGAGCTCGTGTCATTCAGTTGCGGTGAACAGTAGCCAACGGTAAAAGTCTCTCAAATGTCCCATTAACTGGCCATTACAGTATCACGGGCGCAAAACATAATTTCAACGCATGAAACACAAAACAAACAGGAAAAGGTGCAAGAAATTACCGTGTGCGCCCCTTGGACTGCGCAGAGTTAACTTCGACGTCTCATCCCTTTAACCGTCTTGGCATTGCTCTCCTTAATCATAATGGCCTTTCTTCTGCCCACAATGCAATACTTTTCCCCCTTTGACAAAGTTGCTCCCACGTGACCTCCTGCACCCCTTCAAAATAAATTTACATAAAACACTACATCCGTCCATTATAACTTGACATTTAACAGAATTACAATTTTACAAACGCATGCATTGCTTTTTAAAAATGTTTTGAGTGCCTATATGAACTCAACCGTTTTGCATTTTTAACACAAAATATTAAATATACTTCTTTTCTAATTAACGTCCCTCTGACAGTTACAGTGGTTATTCCTCTGACGTCACTGGAATCTTGTGATGTCATGGACAGATCAAAGCCAACTGGACGTTCCTTTGACACGTCGCCTTTTAAATAGGACCCAGCTCCGAGTTTAGACAACCACATTGTTCATGTGACATTCGCATGTTCACAGGATTGTGCACGTGACATTCGCATCGTTCACAGGATTGTGCACGTGACATTCGCATCGTTCACAGGATTGTTCACGTGACATTCGCATCGTTCACAGTAGTTTAACTCACACACTACACACAGCGATTCAATGGGTAAAGGAAAGAGAGAGGAGAGGATGGACTTGGCCCTGCAAGTCACCACAACTGACACCCTTCGTCCGCTCGCCCAGATGTTCCTGGACAAGCTGACAGTGGGCCAGTGGATTGTTCTGGAGAACGGGTCAGCTGACAGTGAAACAGAAAGTGTCATCAGGGACATGTGCGTGGACATGGTCAACGCGATTGCAAGATCCACGTTTGAGGGTTTCAGAACAGTCCCGGAGCAGAGGAGCTCTTCTGGGTCTGATGGATCACAGAAGGTCGTTCTGTCCGAAAAACAAGTCCAGCAACGTGTCGGTGACAGCATTCCACGCGCTTTGGCAGAGGTGCTGGGTGTTCATGAGGACATCCGCTGCAAAAGCGCCAAGAAGATGACAGAGCTCGTCGTGAAGGAAGTCACGGAGAGAGTAAACTCCGGGCTCTGCAGAAGTCGTATAAGTGGCAGATGCGACAGCCTGCTGCCCACCAAGTCTTTCACCCCTAGACTCACAACTATAGTGAAAAAGGTGATTACATTCCTCCGTAAATGCGCCCAAAAAATGCCCTGCGCGTGCAGCTCGTGCTGTCAAAAGCGACGTCAGCAAGGTGAACCAAAGGAAGCTGACGAAACACGCACAGCTGACGTGCATAAACCAGACAAGGACAACGAGCAGCCTGAAATCCTCGAGTCATTTCAGACCCCCGTAACTCCTCTGTCTGAGGCGGAGCCGGTTTCTTCTCGCCAAAGCCCAGTTGTACAATCAGTCACTGAAGCAGTCGTGGAGATCCTGGAGGAGCAGGCGAATTCAGTCAGTGGCATCGCCGAAGATGTACCAGGGGAAGACGGCACATTCAGACGGGGGTCTGACTCAGATTCAGACTTAGACTCAGACTCAGACTCATACACAACATCCTGCTGGGACATGGTGCCTGAAAGAATCAAGGTATTCCTTGCACAGAGATTGCCCATTAAATCAATCCTTAGCTTTGTTACGATGCTAAAGGACGGATTTGAATTTTACTTATTTTGTATGGGACCTCTGGTGTTTTTCCTTGATGATTTGGAATCCGTGCTGCATATGCTTATGTCCGCAAAGACTGCGCATGTTGAGTCAAAGAGCAGAGACAAGGGGTACACGTATAAAGAAAATGCCAGTGACATTTCCAGCAACCATAAAGTAACCACCACCAAGCAGCTGGGTGATGCTCAAGGACAAAGGGATGAGTCCAGACATAAGATTCAGGCCCACGTTGACATGTTGGAGCTGATTGACCTGGTGATGAAGGAGCTGTCCATGAATCTGTCATTATCCCTTACCACACCAGGCTTGTCTGATTTAATTAAGAACAGCATTACAATCCTCAAAGAGAGGCTCTGGGCAGAAGTCGCAGGCTCTGGCATTGATGTCAAGCCAAACGCCCAAAATATTAAGACAGTTGTAGAGGCAGTGACAAAAGAACTTGACCAGAACTCGAAGCTGCATTCGCTCACACAAGAAACAGACATTGTGCAAATTGTGGTCGACAGTCTGAAGAGGCACCTGGTCAAACCACAAAAGTCATCTGGCCTCAAAACGTTTATCAGGACTGCCTTTAAGACCATGGCCAAACCGTTTACGGCTCGCGTCAAAGTAGGCCCCGCATAAAGTAACAACTCTTGGTCTCAGGGCGGGGCAGACCTTTTTCACAGCAGACACTTTTCATGGCGGGAAGAGCACAAGTGCAACAAACAACATTAACAACAACCGTGCTTGTGCATGCTGGCTCCTGCTATGACTTGTAACCATCTCTGCTGTGAAAAAGGTCTGCTGGGACCTGAAGTCCTGCACCAGATCCAGGTTGGGCTACCAGCTGAACAGAGGCTGGCAGCGCAGAGCATTCAACCAGGATATGTTTCAGACTTCAAGTCTCAAAGGGCTGCACAAGTGGCCACATTGTTCGACACTTCACAACAAGGTGAAGGTTCACTCTGGGCCTTGACCTTCTTGCTGTGAGGAGGACACGTGTGGTCACTGTGTTGCCGTGGGTTTCCTCCGAGTGCTTCGGTTCTTCCCACATCAACCAACTTTAATCCAAAATCAGAATAAAAATACTAATTCCATCAACACCACAACATACTATTGCTGTTATTACTATAATTATGATTTGTTGGATGTAAACAAAACAGGTTATTATCAGTGCTATGGAATCCCTCACTTTGAGAGAACATAAAACTAAGTTTTAGGAGAGAAGCATGAACTGCAGGCTTTCATGTCTCTGTCACATTTACATTTCAGACTTATTCACAGGAGCCGAGCAATGTTGGCTAGCTCTAACTTCTCTTTTGTGTTTAGGCATAAAGGCACTTTGGTTAAGATTCCAGCGAAATACTAATGAAAACATCTTATTTCTCAAGTCAGCGCGGACCTTTTTCTGAATTAAAACAAATCATCTGACCTTTCTTTTCTTTCCCTGATATTAACTAAGTGCTAAAAGCTTTTGAACACACCCACAGAAAGGCGAAAGACGGTTGAGTCGCTACAACTCCAGGCTGCAAGTGAACAAGTTAGTGCTTTGTTAATGTTTACTAATGGTCCTGAAGGTTGGTCTCAGCAGCTGGTGCTGTTTTTCTGTCATATGTCAATTTAAACTGGGGCTATTTGCATTTTTATATATGTTTCTTTTATGTGAAGAACATTTTTCACAACTTCATTGCATTTGTATATGTTTCTTTTAATGTCACCTTGAATTTGTGAATGTGTGAATTCTATTAAGTGAAGCGCCCAAAGAAGAGCCACCCAGTCATCGCAGTAAGATGAAGAAGAGCTTGACCTGGCGAACGAGACGTGAGATGTTTATATGGATTCAGCTCAGCCTGTCCCACTCTTCTCAAAAGAAGCTCTGAAATCACAACGGTGCACCTGCTGGTCTTTCAAGACCTCCAGAGTGCCTGGTCACCTGGCTGCAGGGTGTCGCCTCTCTGGAGGTCTGCTGTCCTGCAGCCACTTTTGTGTCTGCCTCACACAGATCAGCTTAGTTTTGACTTTGCAGAAATAAAAAGAAATCAACAAATAAACGCAGAACTTATTCTAATTTACAGGCCTGCTGGTTGCTGCTTGTGCCAAGTCTAACAATAAAACATTAACGATATTGTTCAAAATGAACTCACAGCATGGACGCTAATGTTCATGTCTTCATCCACGGTCAACTGAAACAGCTTGAAAGCTTACCCTCACCCCCAGCCACAGCTCATACGACAACGTGCAACACAGTAGTCCTTGTCTTTGGATCTCAGTGTTGGACGTTTCCGAAGTAAAGAAACACAAAATCAGATAAAAAACAAGAATTAAGCCTCAATAGTTTTATTAATTAAATAAAAAAAAACCAAAACTCAAGGTACGGTATACAAAAACAAAGGTTTCTTGGTGGCAGTTGTTGCATCAGACCAGGCTTAATTTAGCTCTGAGGCTAGTCTAATGACAGCTTTGACAAAGACTGACATATTTTAGGCCTACAATTGTAGGAAAAAGCAAAACATGTTTCTTTATTTGTGGTTTAACAATGTTGTGGAATGAGTTAAATCAAGGCAAAGAGTTCTGAGCCACATCAAGACCCGACAGCAGCTCTGTTACGAGGGGCGATTTTGTGCCACTGGAGGGTTTTCCTGTTTTGCTACATGTTTTGTTGACACTTCCCATCAAACTGTTGAGTCCGTTCAGTGTAACTTCGTGAAAACGAGCAACATTAACTGCGTCAGAACTGTCGAAAACAAGCCGAGTCCAAACGGGGAAATCCAAAATGGTTTGCAATGAAGGCTCGTTGCACGTGAGAGAGAATAATGATAAATGTCAGCTCCCAGGTGCATCGACTTTCAAGACAATCACAAAACACAGATGTGACCCTTTCAGTCAAGAGTTAGACCTAATCATCACTCTGAATCCTCCTCGTCAGATACAGGCGATGTGTCGCGTGACACCTGCCGGTCCAAACCTCTGCTATTCCCCCTCCGCAGCTCTCGGACGTTGAGGATTCGTAAGAGCATGGCCTCCATGGTGGCACTGTCCAGAGGGCGGGAGGAGAACCACAGGGGACTGCTGGGAACACAGGTGGGATCTGGGTTAAGGTAGAACAAGTTGGAGCACTGCCTCGCCACCTCCGAGCTGCAAGGGAGGAGAGAAAATAAAGAGGGTTGGTAAGTTTAGATGGACGGGTGGTTCAAGGAACATGAGTGATTGGGTCAAACCCCCCGAACCAAAGCAGCACCTGCAACCTCCATTTAAAAAAACACATGCTGTGTAAATAACAGGTTGTAACTGAGGCTTTGCTGTTGCTGCTGTATGTTGCACAGTGGTAATGTTGCTATAGCAACTGCTTGCAGGCTTGCATCACAATTCCTCACCCGATTGGTCCCAAAACTCCTGGTGTATCCATATTTTTATCTTAATAACGGATCAAATAGCTGTGTTACCGAGAGTCTGCACCGTCTGCGGAGCTTTCTAGACTCCTGTTTTGGTTTTCTGTTCAAGAGCTTAAATGTTGGTTTAGTCTAAAACTAACGGAAACAGATGTTCCTCTCAAATTCCCTCAGCGATCGGACCTGAAACCTTAACTTCACTTTAGGAGGAGGGAGGAGAGGAAAAGGAATACAGCAGATAAAGCAAAGACCGCGTCCAAATGAAAAGACATGATGAGCAAAGCTACGAACCACTTAGAGAGGTACAACTCGTAGAGTCTGACGGGACAGCGGAGAGGGTTCTCTGTGTTCTCCATCATGTCCAGGATTTTCTCCTTAATATCATTTCTCCTCTGCTTCTTAGCCGGGACTCCGTCTGCATCTGATAAACACAGATCTCAAATCAGTATTATGACAAAACATTCAGGCGGTTTACATCGACCTGCAGCCACGTTGGTACCTGACTCTGCCTCGTTTATGGATATCGGGGGGTAAAAGCGCAGGAAGGTGGTCTTGGTTTTGTTCGGGTTGGTCTTGGTGCAGCGCATGACGTGTGCGAAGGACAGCCGGCGGTGCTGCTCCACCGTGGTGAAGCTGAAGTACTTGCAGCAGAAGAAGAGCAGGGTGTTGAGGAGGACGATGGGGGAGTACGCCCCCAGCTGTTTACAGTCCCACAGAAACTCCTCCTCCACGCATGAATGGATACGACCTGCATGGAGAGAGAGAGGAGCTGTTATGGATCTGCTCAGTCTGAGTTGATAAGAGACTGAAAACAGACACGATGGCTCACCGCCGGGTTTGAAACCTCTCAGGATCTCGGTGAACTCGGAGGAGAACTTGTTATAGATCGGGTCACTGAAGATGCTCTCCAGACGACCGTTCTCAAACAGGTACTGAAGAGATGCAACAAAACAGAGGTCAGGACAAAACAACAAGGACATCTGCCTTTATTCTGCAGTCTGAAAAAGGCGACTGAGAAGAGAACTGATGCGTAGTACAGTGGTGCCTTGACTTACGACTTTAATTTGCTCTGTGACGTGATGTTTTTAAGTAAGAAAAGTGTACTTATAAATAACAAATATTGTATAATAAACAATACAATAGAATGTGCTGCAATAAACTGGTTTTATTCAGTATAATGTACAGCATTTACTTTGGAGATCACACGACTTGAGGATGCTGATGGAGGTGGAGGAGAAAGGCTGAACAACTGAATGTAAGTTCATGTATAGCTCAGAAGTGTTATTGCATCATCCATAAGTCCCAGCTGGTGTTTGTCACGTCTAATGTTTTCAGAAGATATCTGGTACCCATGAGATTGTCAGAGTGAGGGGACCAGGGTTAAAGATTAATGTCTAAAAGCGAGGTGTCCTTTGCTACTTCACTCTCTTATCTTCCATAGGCTTTTCTGTAATGTACAGAGCTTCAGGTTTATGTAATGCCAGATGTTTCACCTTAGCTTTTCTGGTAGACAAGGTATATATATATCGGGAGACTTCCCATCTGGCCCCGGAGGTTCTCCAGGTTTCCATGGAACCTGTTTTCGATGCTGTACTTTCTGTAATAAACTCTTTAATATACAAGCAAGACAGTGTCGGCGGAGTCTTCCTTCAAACGTCATCACCATTAAATTAACGACACTATGGAGTGAGACACGGGATGTTGGGAGGATGTTACGGCGTTCACTGTGGCGCTCGCTACGCCAACTAGCAGTGCGGGACGCTTATAAGTCAAGGTACCACTGTATCTCCAGCAGGGGGCGCTGCTGCGACAGAGGTGACGATGCAAAACAATGTTGATGTAAAACACACTGTACACCTGCACTGGAGCTCCGATGATACAACACCCAGTGCGTATTCTTTTTCCAGTGCAGTGTCACGGGTGTTGCTCCTCTTACCTGTTGCATGCTGAGACAGAGGTAGAAGAGCCTGTCGGGGGAGTACGCGCCTCCGTCGCGTCTCCTCGCCTCCTTAATGAAATGAGACAGGCCGTCGCTCAGCTCGGCCGCGGAGCAGCGGAGAACGTCCTCCTCGAAGGCGACGGCACGAGCTAACGGAGGAGTCAGGAGAAGGTGTCAGAGGGCGTGTCGGCCCGCCACAAAACACGATGACATTCAGTTCACAAAGAAAAGAGGAAACAGAAAAGCTTCAACATGAGCTGGAATCTTATTTCCTAATGTCTTTTATTATTAGCTGAATATTAACATTGTCGATTAATCATTTAACCAGTATTTGGGTAAAAATAAGGCGTTTTACTTGTTTTACTTATCTATATTTAAACAATTTCAGACCCCAGTGATCATCGTCGATGGCGATTTAGCCTCTGGAGACAACAGCCAATGTTTGAGTGCAGCCAGTGGATTTCCAAAAGACCAACAGACCTCCTCCTCAATCAATTAATTACAGGTACTGGCAGTTTTGTCTTTTAAAACAGCAGAAGGAGCTTTGCAATATCCAGCACATCATCTGCTTAAACCCGTTTCTGTTGCTACAGACCTGAAAAATCAAACTGCAAAAGGAGAAGAACGACAGAAGAACATACAAGAAACAGGATCCAGGTTGGTTCCAGACTCTCTCCGCTGTATCCATCTTTTCCAGGCCTCAATTCCATGTCGACTCTTCAGTTTGCGCCTCCTGGACACGGTCTCCCCATGAGATGCCTCCTCTTTGGTTGTTTTGGACAACTGCTGCAGCTTACGAGCAGCGGATAGAGAGGAGAGACAGGGTCACAGCACAGAGAGACGACGCCACAGCCTCTGAGCTCATGTCACAGCTGGCGTGTTACCTTATTCTTGTGGTGGACATTCCCCACAGGAGGAGGAGCAGGAGCAGGAGGAGGAGCAGGAGGCGGGAGCTCGGTGGGCCTGCCTGATTCAGAATCTGGTTGTTCTTCGTGGGCGTGTGGTCGAGTCACTGAGCTGGCGTCAGACTCCTCCTGATTGTTGGGAGCAGCTTGCACCTCAGACTCCTTGACTCCGAGCTCCTTCTCGGAGTCGGGCTGGATCTGCTCCTTCATGGATGCACCTGTTGGGTCGGGGCGGTCCGGCGTCACAGGAACAAACACGGGCACAGGAAGCTGTGGCAGGGACAGTTCGGGAAAAACAAACCTGAGCCAGAGCAACGTTAATGAAGAGCAATGAAGAGTAAAACGCGGCTCACGAGAGGCGTTGGCGGTGTTTAACTTACAGGTAAAGGAAGGCCGACGGGCTTTGGTGCGTACTGGCTGTACATGTTCATAGGCAGGGGAACATACACCGGCACTGGGACAGGCAGGACTACGACTCTGGGTCCAAAGTTGTCTTCACACAACAGAGGAAAGACAAAAACAAAAAGAAATTAAATCAAAGCTCTTACTCTGAAAGGACGTGTGTGTGCGTGTGTCTGTGCATCTCGAAGTCCTGGAGCTGAGTTTTACCCGTCTGCACCTCCGCGGCGGTCTGAGTCGCGCAGGAGACGCCTTTGTTGTGGACCAACGGCGTGCACAGCATGGACTTGTTCTTCAGTTCCTTGGAAACTGTCTGAACACTCGCCTGAAGAGAAGTTAAAGAAGACAAAGAACATCACGAGCAACATCTCCAAAAAATATGAATAACTAAAGGATCAAAGGAGTAAAGATGATCAGACTGTAGGTCAGTTTTATAACATACACTTTATTATTTCCACTGTACAGTTGACTCTTAAACTAACATTTAAAGTGTATGTACAGTTTCATGTCTGTCAGGAATCTGATAACTAACCATTCATACCCCGATGGTGCAGCATTGGGGGCACTTAGGGGTTCAGTGTCTTGCCCCAGGACTCTTGGGTATGTTACTGATCTAATTTAATTGAGTCAGTGTTAAGCCTGTGCAGGACAGGACTTGGTTTTCGGAGTGAACTTACGTGTCCGACAACCTTCGCCTGGATGTCGGAGACAGAGGCTGTGGAGAGACGACGGAGCGCGAATGAGTCGACAGCGTCTGAACAAAAGCACACGATCTCCCAAAATGAGCTAGGTTAATAGTTATGTGTATCCATAGTGTCTGAGTGTATGAACCGTGCTGCGCAGAGCCGGCGGGGGTACTGGGATTTCTAGCCAAAATCCCGGCAAGTGAGATGACGTCGGCGATGACCGGGGAGGACTCGGCCGTGCCGGCAGACCTGGGAGGAGGGGACACTGTCGGCAGGAAACAGAGAGGAGTCGGGGGAAGATGTTAGTCACCGAGCTCATAACAGTTTATACAGGAAATACAAATAAAATATTTTATAATTTTATAATCTCAGATGATGTAATACAATTAATATTTTAATACTAAAACCTCTAAATGACAACATGAAGGGCCCGTAGTGATCAACATACTGAGAATGTGCAGCTCTGTTCACCTTTACAGAGCTTTGTAGTGACTCTCAGCTCAACAATTAGTGTCTGTCCACAACTTTACTGTTTGGCTTCATTCATAATGCTCTGGTGGGGTTGTGTTGACTGCAGTGGGCAGCTGATTTCACTGAAAACCCTCTGAAGCCCACCCTGCTCAGCTGCAAACAGCTGAGGGATTATACAGAAGCTCCACAGACTCTCCACAGAAGTTAGAATAAACCAAAAGCAGCTGAAGCTTGGCTTTTGGGATCATGACTCAAACGGGGCTGGAAGCCATCAAACAGGCAAACGCTCCGTACCCGTGTTGACCGTCTGGACTTTTTTGTTGCAGAAATGCAGGAGACACTTCAGGTCACAGAAGTGTTTGACCTCTCCCAGCATGGGAAGACTCTGCCTCAGTTTCCCCTCACGGCCGCAGGTGTCACACTTGGCGACCTGAGAGAGAGAGCGGAGAGGAACGGTTAGAGGCGGACCGACGACAGAGGGAAACGAAACTCAAAAAGTCTTCAGACGTTTAATAAAAGATAACATACTGCACAGCAATGTGGATACCAAAGAACACGGGGAGTTAAATGTGATGGTTTAAGCTAAATCAATACAAAAACTCACTCACTAAACACTGAAACAAATAAAAAGAGAGTAAAGCAACTGTGAAATGCATAATTTACAATGCATAATGTAATGTAAACAGCACACAGAGACAGTCTGTGGGTGACTGGCGCTGAACTCACATGGCAGAAGAGCATGTTGTAGTTCGAGCTGCACTCTTCAGAGCAGAACTTCTCTTCGGCGCCTCTATACTGCGCCGTGACGACCGTCTTAGAGATGGAGAGGCAGTAAGCACACGACCGACAGTACTCCCCCCACTTCTTCCCCAGCTCGTGGCCAAAGAGCATCAAGCAGCCTGGAAGAGACCGAACAGAGGCTCAGGTATCTGCAGGTAGGCCAACAGCTGGGTCTGTCCGTCCATCTGCGCTCTCACCGTCGCTGCAGAAGTAGCAGTCTTTGTCGTTGACCCTCCTGGCGTCTCTGATGATCTTCTCGTTCTCACAGTATTCACACTTGCCCATGATGTTGTTGACCCTCTTAAACTCCTGAGAGCAGGCCAGGCTGCACACAAAGTTCATTTTCCCCTGCGCACAAACACACACACACACACTGAATGTTGAACTATCACGGGCCTGGTGGAGGTGGCAGCTCGTGCATAAAGCCAAGCAGATCCAACGCACCTTCTTCTGGACGACTTTGGGCGCAGTTTTCAAAATGCGCCGACACTGGGCGCACGGCAGCTTCTCCGGTGGTTTGAGGAAATCACACGGGGTTTGGTCAGAGGCTCCAGTGGCAGCACCCTGGGTCTCCTGCGGCACAAAGACAATAACAAACACGCCAAGCCTTTAAACTTACAAACAAACAAATATGGCATCTATGATGTAGTATAACTGACAGTGAGTTCTTGCACAATTATTAGCATTAAAGATATGGAGCAAAATAAAAACACGGTCTCTAATAAAGGCCGGGGCTCAAGAGGGGATAAACACCTGGTGGCTGACATGTCTGAGACGCTAATTTAATAAATAATAAACAATATAATCATGTTATATTCAACTCCTTGTCGTATTTTGTAGTATGTGCAAGTGCTGCTTCATAGTAAAAGCCTTGTAATGAAATGAAGGGTTCCTGTGTTCATGCAGCTGCTTCTAACGCTACTGGTTCCAAATGCTCAGGAAGCTGTAGGTTGGTTCACCTTAAAGGCCATGGCACAAGCAAGAGAGCAGAAGTTTCTGATGGAGGCGTCGGACATGGCGAGGTGGCAGGCGGGCACGGCGGTCTTGGCACAGCTGTCGCAGCTGAACGGGACACCTGTGGAGAAAAAGATATCACACAGGCAAACCTGCATCTTTAGTCTGAACGGCTTGTTACCGGCAATGAACTTGAACGTGATTGTAAACAGCCACAGAGGGGGCTGCCGTTCAGTACCTGAAGCACTGACGGCCTGGATCTTAGATGCCATCACACAGCTCTTGGTGCAGAACAGCTCCACCTCGTCCTCACTGTTTTTGCTCTCAACCATATCTGACACCGGGTGAGGGGTGGAGCACATGGCACACGGCTGCCTGGTTTTGATTTTCTGCAAAGCAAAGCAGCACGCGGAGAACGTTAAGTCCACAAAATGACAACGACCTTCAGTGAAAGCTGTTGATAGCATATGAATGATTTTACAAGTTAGAATTTGTTTGTTTTTGTTTGTTTTTGTTGATATTCTTGCATTTTTTATTTTGCATGGCCTATTTTTTATATCTTATCCCACAAAATCACTGATTTTACTTAACATATCTGTCTCATAACAGCTAAACATTTCTGTTGTTTGACTCTGAATAGGCAACATAATCAGTCAAGACATCTGCACATGACCTTGTGACCAACACTGCCACTTGTTGAGATGTCACCTGTTTAAGCCGGGCGAGACACTGTGCACTGCACAGTTTTTTGCTGCAGCCCTCCACCTTAAGGACGACGGGCGTTTTGCAGTGGGAGCAGCAGCTCTCACAGATCGACAGGCTGTTCATGTTGCAGAAGCGGTGGAAACAGGGGTCGCCGCAGATCTTGTGGATGACGTCCTGCTGGATGATCTCACGTTTGCTCTGCACGAGGGTCAAACAAAGGACAGTGTGTGATCCATACCGCAAAACCTTTCCCTGGAGAAGTGTTGATTAATAAAATAAAAGTGGAATTAAACTGAATTTGATCTGATTTTATCAAACTTCATCCCTCGTCTCTTACGATGCAATATCTGCTGCACACGCTACACTGTGACTGCGACGCGACCGGTGCGATGGGTATTCTGGTGGACATGATCCTCTGGTAGTTGAAGGAGGAGAGGCAGGTCTGGCTGCAGAAATCCTTCACTGTCTCATCAGTATCCACCAGGGCCTGGAGGACGCCCTGAGTCTGCGTTATTGTCCTGCGAGAGCGAGGCAGGACGCGATCAGCTCACTGTCTACAACCTCTGACAGAGCTCAGTGATAGTTAAACTGCTGCATGACTCACTGGAGACAGAAGTGGCAGGTCTTCTTGGCTTGTTTCACTTGGTAAAATGTCAGAAGGCAGGAAGTGGAGCAGAACATATCCTTGTCACCCTTCGTCTGATAAACAGTCTCTCCGTCCATCAGGCCCCTGTTGCAGTTGGAGCAAGGCGCAGGCGAACGCATGCGGGCGAGAGCTGATGCTGCAGATGTGGAGTCTTCCGTCAGGGAGAAGACTGAACCGATCTTCAGGTCCTCCTGTCGAACACACAGCGGTGACATGATGTTTTCAGCGGATGCTTCTACTGCCGTGTGATCAGACTTGTGCACGCTGCTTCAAATAAAGTGTTGTGCATGCATTAGTTTAAACGTAAAGCCCTTTTTACACTGAACAACAAACCCACCTGTGTTTATATTTGCGTGTATAAGCTGTACTGCGCGTCCTACCTTCGCCACATTAGGCTCGTCCTTGATGTCGTCTGTGAATAAGGAGGATGAGAGATCCGGGGCGCTCTCCTCATCCATGGGCTCTTCTTTTATCTGGACGTGGAGTGAAGAGGGAGACGGATTAGCTGTGTGACATTTAGAGCAAATCAGACACACTGCTGAACTGTAAATCACACCAGAGTCGTGGTTTAAACTCACACCTTGAATCTGTGCATTATCGTTATTATAGAACTCGTGACTACGAGTGACACTCACACAGTCCAACTTTGGCAGCGGCTTCACTTCTTTCATGTGGTCCTCATCAAGTGATGGGCTGTTTCTCTCTGCAAAATATCAAATAATGGTTTACAGGCGGAGATTTCACTCTTCAAGCCTGGCACAGACGGGACAGGAAGTGTGTAGATAATAGAAGAGACGGGACAGGAGGGAACTGGTGTCAATTTGATGAACATCGTTACTGAGGAACCACTTCCAGCTGCCTGATGTTCGGTATCTGATCTAATTCAGTCCAAAAGCACCTTGCAAATGCAGCGTGAATGACGGCTGTACCTGAAACGGTGACGGACTGAGCTTTGTGCACCATCATGCATCTGCTGCTGCAGAAGAAGTCCAGGCTGCCCTCCACGTTTTTGGTCTCAACCATGTCTGACATCTGATGGTACGTCTGGCACATGGGGCACAGCCGACGCGTCTCCGTTTTCTGCAAAAACAAAAACCCAATTAAACCGATGTGACGCATCAGACAGGATGTTTGCAATTTAAACATTTTGATGTGTCAACCTGTGAACATTCAGTTTTCTAACAACCAGCCTTCAACACTTCTCCCTGAATCTCTTTTAAATAAGGAAACGATTGTGTATTTAAGCTGCAAATGTTTTCTGTTCCATTTGTCAAGCGTGTCTTTATTCCTGAAACATTTATCATTAAACCGACGCCGCCCTGGTCGCATGTCACATGATTTCCTCGCCTCCTTGAACTTGACCAGACATTCTTCGCCGCAGATGGTTTTACTCCCCCCGTCCACCTTCATCATGAGCTGCTGGTCAAGGATGAAGGAGCTGCAGACGTCGCAGGTGAACACGGACAAGCTGTTGACTTCGTGGTACTTGACGAAACAGGCATCGCTGCAAATCTTATGCCCCAGGCCGTCCAGGGTCAGCTTGTATTTACACTGAGGGGGAGAAAAGGGCACATGCAAGTTAACTTTTAAATAAAACGTGTGTCAGTTGCGATTATTTAAAAAGGTAAAGGGATAGTTTTCATTTTCATTTGCTGACGACTGGAGATCACACACGTGTGAAATAGGTTGATGCAGCTGAGAGTGACCCACAGATGAGATCAGACGCAGCAACGGTCTGAGAAACAGCAGTTAGCGAGAGTCGGGTGCTTGTGTATGTGCCCAAATATGAGCCACACTCATATTCACACAGTCCCCAGCTGAGTGACATTCGCTGAAAACTACTTACGAAGCAAAATCTGGCACACATCCTGCACTCCGACCGACGTCCTGCTGGAGGTGGAGGTCTGGCGACGGCCACACTCCTCCTGGAGTTGACAGACGAGAGGCAGGTGTTGCTGCACAACTCCCTCATGATTCCTGAATCATCCACAGGAGCCAGGATGATGTGGTGAGGCCTCGTTATCACCCTGAAGGAACGACACCAAGGTGAGAGTTTGGCCTCGGTCTCCTGAATTTAAGGTTACGTTTGCGCCACTTGGACCTGGACTTACTGAAAACAGTTGTGGCACCTTTTGAAGTGGGCGTGGTACTTGGTGAAGCAGGACAAAGAGCAGAACACCTCTGATGAGTTCCCCGACTGGCACACCGTCTTTCCTCTCAGCACCTTGTTTCCACACAGGTCACACGCGGAGACTGACTTTGCAATGCGGAGGCTTGGTGCGTCCGATTCGCATGCACCCCCTCCGTTTGCGGCGGAGTCAGAGGTGACCTTTGCATTCTCCTGTGGGAGGATGCACGGTTACGGTACAGAGATGAGAAGCCAGCAAGTAATGCTTGGGCCGCACTGCCATACTGTGTGTGTGTGTGTGTGTGTGTTTCACCTGGCTCCTGTGGTTCATTCACATTTATAGAGTCACTTCATGAATCAATTTATTAAATCAAATATACTCACAGTAATCGACTGCTGTTTTGCTGGTGCTACGCTTTCATTCCCTGAAGGCAGAAATCAGAAACACGCAGCCACGTTTAGTTTATTTACTGATTAATAAAAATATAGCGACAAGAACAGAATCAGGACAAACGTAATACCTTGAGACATTACGTGTCCCGCACCTTCAGGCTTGTGTACATCTGTGGGTCTTAGGCTGTACGACGTCACACAGGCGCGAGAGCAGAAGAGCTCCACCAGGTCGCCGCCGCTTTTGTGATGGACCATGTCAGACGCCGGCTTAGAGGCGCGGCACATGGCGCACTGCTGGGACGTCGTGATTTTCTGCAGGTCAGAGTGTACTGCAGATTAATCAATCAATTCAGCAAAACACCGATATAGTGATCACTTGTCTTGCCTCCTTTACTTCAAGTTAAGGGAACTCATCAGGTCGCACCCCTACTGCTTTTAAGTTAGCGTATAACAAAGCCTGGTGAAACTATTATTACTGTATTATTATTATTGTTATTATCATTTTTAGTTAGTCAGTCATGATTATATTAGTTATTATTGTTGTAATAATGTGCAAATTGTACTAAAAAACCAAAACCAACTATACATTTATCACAATTAATCAATTAACCTCTGAAAATAATAATAAAAAACACATAAACCGCTCTTTTGCACGGGATGAAACACCCCTTCACTGAAATGAATGCGCCCAGTGTCGGTGTATTTCAGGACAACCCCGCAGACGCTTCCTTTTCACGTCTGGTGGGGCGGATGCCACTGCGCATGCGCAGGGACGACAGTCTGGCTGTATCAACCGCTGGATACAGCCACAGGAAAACAACTCACCTGTAAAACGCTGCGTATAAGCTACCTACCTACTTTTAAGGCATATCATAATGACATATCCTTCAGTGGACTCTGTGAAATGCGCATGTGTAGGATGTTTTAAGCCCTACTGTTGATTCCTGACACATTTCTGTGGTTCACACACCTGTCCGCGCTGACTGGCTGTTACCTGTTGCTGGGGCGGACGCGTTGTGCGAACGGTCTCTGTTTCTGGCTCGGACCAGGGGAACAGGGACGGGACAGCACCTCTCTTCAGCGCAGCGCAGTAGTTTCTTTGCCCGCCCACGTAGTCCCGGTGTCTGAAGTGGTCGCTGCACACACGCAGACCGGGAGTCACGCACATGAGTCCGGTCGCGACTTTTGAATCGAGACGCGGGCTCCTGATCGCCTCCAGCCACTCGAGGCACAGAACCGGGTCGGAGGGCATAACGTGAAACTTGCGTTGAGTCGACAGTCTCGAGGTGCGGACGTTTGCACAACCGGGTACGGAGCACTTCATCACCCGACACTGAAGTCGCAAAGATTACAAAAAAGGCGGATTGTCGCCGCAGAAACGACGCAAACGTCACAAACCAGCGGCCGTCCCGCAGTCTGGTACAGCTGAGGGGTAAACTCTGTTGCGCGTCTACTCCAGCAGTTACGGTACAGGTGCTGCGAGCAGCCAAAAGGCACCACTACAGTAAAATTAAGCCAGTCAAATGGCAATAAACACTAATAATACTACTAATAATAATAATATGTTATCATTTCCTCATTTTATCCAATTTGTGTGAAATTGTGTCGTGATTAGGCCAAAAATGTGTGAGGTCACAGCAAACTCTGACTATAAATATCTAATCAGTTCATCCAATAATCTGGATATTTGGATGAAACCCGAAAGGTTTTCTGGAGATACACCTGAAATATTGTGTTCAAACGCCAAAAACTAAACTAAACTAAACTAAAAACAAGTTTGTGAGGTCACAGCAAACTTGATCTTTGACATATGACCACTAAAATCTGATTAGATCTTCTTTAATGCAAGTTGAGCACAAGTAAACTTTGGCCAAATTTGAAAGGAACTCCTTAAAAGGTGTTTTTAAAATGTCTCATTGATGAGGCAAGAAAATGTGTTTTGTGAGGTCACAGCAACCTCAACCCGAACACTGCCGGCTACAGCTGTCGCCAGCAACAGAATCAACTACACCTCAATGGTGCAGAAGTACAGTATCAGTTAACATTTCGTATTTCCAACAAGATCTACAATGTTGTGTGTAATTTGAGCTTTGGAGGTCGAACCTGGCTTTTATTATGCATGTGACTGATCAGAATCTATAGCAGAGAGCTCATAGTCGTACTTTTTGGCTGCTCTCAGGACGACGCCATATCTGTACAGACGGACGGGCAGCAGTTGGCCTGACCGCAGTGCCCTCGGTACCATAAATACTCACCTGCAGACCCCAGTGTGCACAAAACGTTTAATCCTGCTCCAGTAACTCCTCCTGACTGGCTGAGCTAAGAACTACACCCAGCTCTGGCTGGCTGAGTGCTGTGGTTGGTTGCTTTTGGTTTTATTATGGAATAAACAGACAGATCTCATATTTAATTTTTAAAATATTACCAGTTTTCTACTTCTGTTTCAACGCTGAACACAGTTTATGGATTAATACTGCGTATCTAAGCGTTTAAATAATTTAGAAAGCCGTCTGATTTTGCACTAGCAGTGTGTAAATACAGTGTTTTCTGCCTTTTTCCAATTGAAGAGACCATAATTTTGATATTCCCGCACCTCTTTGAACTCGCTCAGACATTCCTCACTGCAGATGATTTTGGACTCCTCCTCCAGCTTCAGCGTGAGCGGCTTGCTGCGGCATGCGGAGCTGCAGCTCTCGCAGGTGACGGCGTTGTCCCTGCGGTAACCCTCCGAGCAGGAGTGGCTGCAAAACTTGTGGACGGCGCCACTCAGGGTCAGCTCACACGTGGTCTGTGAGGGATAACGATTAAGCTCAAGTTAAAGTTTGCAGATAAAATATTAAAACGGTTCTGTTGGCAATGCTTTAAAGGTTTTGCTCACAGTGCAGGATTTCATGCACATGCTGCAGATGGACGGCGGTGTTTGCGCGGGCAAAGTGCAGGACTTAAACGAGGACAGACAGGTGATACTGCAGAAGTCCTTCATGGTTCCTTTAGTGTCCACTGCAGCCATGATGAGGTCCAGAGGCTGTGATATCGCCCTAAAAGACAGAGGATTCAGGGCTACATCTTGCATGAACAGCGGAGTACGTACTTCAACATGAAGAGGGGTTCTTCACACACTCACTTCTGACACTTGTGGCAGGTCTTGGCGGCGGGTCTGTTGACGGGAAACATCTCAAAAAGGCAGTTTTTGGAGCAGAAGACATCCGTGAAGCCCTTCTTCTGATAAGCCGTTTGGCCCTTCATCATGGTCTTCTTGCAGTGGGAGCAGGTCATCTGTATTACCTGAGGTGTAAATGAGCAGATAAACAACATGATACAGCTGATTAGGTTGCGTAGGATTTAAATGCACATGAAGTAAACGCAAAATGTAAATTTACTGAAGTACAACAAAACAGAAAAGGTAAGAACATCAGTTACCTTTGATTCCTTTTTGTGTTTTTTCATTTTATGACGTGCGCTGCCCTACCTTTTCACTGCTCGGCTTGTTTTTCAGGCCTGCTGATGTCGACGATGCCGGAGGCTGACTGTCGGCGTCACAGACGGGCTGCTCTTTCGCCGGCCACTTGATGGAGTTAAACATAGACGGTAACTTGGAAACATGGACCGGCTCCTGCAACTTGTCCTTGGATTTTCAACAAAAACAAACCAAAAACAAAGCACCGAGATGTAGCAAATAAAAGTTTGAATTCATACTTTGAACCAGTTTTTAATCCTATTTAAATACTCACAATGTCCAGTTTTGGGATTAATATCTTCACGTCTTTAATTCCAGCCACCGCAGCTGATAATCTGTTCTTCTTTTCTGTCTGCTTGCTCCGTGAGCCACCAGTCCTTCTGGCATCGCTCCTGTCGTTGTCCCGCTTTGTCTTATCTTGTACGTTTGGTATCAAAGGTTCTGCTGCTGAGACGCTGGTGTCACCCTCTCCGTCGTTTTCCTCATTTCGGACACTGTCTTCGTCCGTGTCCACATTCATGCCCTCGTCATCGTCACTTAAACTGATCTTTGATGCATCCTCATGCCTGCGAGCCGGCGACCCCTCGGGTGTGTCGACATCGCAGCACGGAGGCGCTCCCTCCGACCAGTCCTCCCTCTCCGTGTTCGCCTCGTCGTTGAGCTCAGACGCCTCACTTTCACTCTCCTGCCTCCTCCTGCTGCCTCGGCCGCGTCTCCTCGAGGAAGAACCTCTGCCGGTTTTTTTGGTTTCGGAAGAGGAGCCTTTTGAGGAGGAGCGACCTGGAGGAGACGTGTGGACACAGCGAGTTTTTCCATTTAATTGTCAACGGAAGTGAACACATTCAGATACACATGAGATCTCTGGCTGTCTGTTACGAACCGCTCGGGTTAAGAAAGCTGTCAGATTCTTCGTTTTCCTCCTCAGCCTCACTGTTTTCAAGGTTTTCCTCGTCCACGTCTGGCTCCAGTTCATCTTCAGAGGAAGAGACATCCCCAGCAGCAACAGTCAGTTAATTTCAAGACATTAACACAACAATGGGATTCATTCCTATAAAACAAAAACTGAAATCATGCAATTTGGCACTTAAGACACTCATCAAAGGTGCCCTGTGGAGTTTCTAGCTTGTGCACGTCATCCAGACACGTGTAATCAAGTTAACGGGGAAGTAATCGATGCAGGTTTCCACATTTAATAATAAAACTGCTTGTTGTTAGACTTCAAAGATGCATTTTCTCAACTTTTGTTTCCCCACAGGACACCGCGGCGGCGCTCATCTGGCCACATACCTGCAATCTCAATTTCCTCGAGCGGTTTTCCCTCGAATCTTCCCAGAGATCCGTTCTCCACCGCCGACAGCAGCTGTAGGATTTTCGCGATGTCGCCGGCTGCCTCGGGCGTCTGATAATACTCTCTGTCGGTGCGGATGTCGCGGCCCAGCAGTCCGGCCAGCTCGTCAAGGCCTTCGCTCGTTAAGTTGAGAATCCTGAAGATTCTTGCCACGTGCTTACGAAACAACAAAGACCTGAGGTTCACCGCGTTCTTTGCCCCGCACCGAGCGACAAACGTGCTGATGCACTGGTGTCCGCGGTAGAAGCTTATACATATGTCAACGGGCCGCGCGAATAAGAAGGGGTTGTTTTTATGCACCCCGCACGATTCTCTCTTGCTCACCAGCAGCGTCACAGCAGCGAGGAGTTTCGGGGTCAACGTAACAACAAGCTTTTTCCCCCCCGTGCTCCGGACGTTGATCTTTACAGATTGCTTGGACAGAATTTGGTCCAGCTGTGACGAGCAAACAGCAGCTTCTTTGTGAAGCGCCGTCTTGTGCCGTTCGCTGAAAGACTTTAACGTTGCTTTGGAAACCTCCGACATGTTCTTGTTCATGACGGCCACTTGAGCAACTGTGACTCTGAGCAGAGCATTGTACACCGGAGGGCTCTCGTACATCGTTAGACTTTCAACTGCGGAGTCTGCGGTCTTCTCCATGCACTGATACAAAAGCTGCACATCGTGTATGAACGGTATGGTCGGGCTGTTTGTGCTCGACTTCACCGGGGGAGCATAGCCCCACTCTTTTGCGCACAAGTTCATAAATGTCTCTGCCTCCTCTATCTTCTGTTTGTCGGCATCTTCTTTCATCGCCCTGGCGAAGTGAATCTCACTGATCTTCTTAAGCGAATTTCCTAATTTCATCCTCAGACTCGGACTCCGGAAGGATTTCTTGTCCTCGTTGAAACCAGCGAGCTCCATGACAGCTTCGGCAACCGTGGTGAAGTTCTGGGGTTTGACAGCATCTTCGAAGCTGTGAATCGACTTTTTCCTTAACGTAATCAGGAGTCTTCCCATCAGCCTCAGCCTCTGTCGCAGGGTTTCATGGTTTCTTTGTTTGCTCTCATTCATCTGGCACAACCACTGCGCCAGCTGCAGGATATGGGAATCGTTACAAACTACGGACGCTATCTCGTCTTTCTTCATCTCTTTTAATAACTTTGTCACGTCTTTGGAGATTTTTTCAGAGTCTGTTGACTCCGCGGCAGCGACCAAGGTTAAGACTTTGTTCCTGCCACGTCTGGGTGAGACCGAGGACTCCTTTGAGGAACACTTCTGCATGTGTCGCCACAAATCCCGTCGACAAAACATAACTTTGCAATATAGACAGAGTGCATATGTTTTGGCGTTGCAGGAGATGTTTGTCATTCGTCTTTTCACTTTCAGTTTTCCACGTCGAGTCTTTAAAACCTCCTGATTGTGTTTGTAATTTCCTCTGTTTCGTAACTTATCCAGAAGCCTGCTTCGCTCCTTGGAGTACAGGGGCAGCGCAAACACTTGGGCGATCTCCGGCTCCGCCTTCCTGTGCGTGAAAAGGTGACGAGAGATTTTCGTTTGGGCTTTCCCGCAGATGTAGCAATAATTTCTGGTGGCCTGAGAGGCGTCGTCAAACTCGCCGTCAGAGGTAAAGTCACTGGCGCTGTAATCAGACTCCTCCTTGGTGGGCGAGGCCTCGATGCGCTGTTGCACAAAGCTCTGGGAAGCTTTGGAAGAATCTGGATCCCGGCTGTTCTTGAAATCCTCCCTCCTCTCGTTGTTTTTGCTGCTGGAACCATCATCGCTGCTTAGTTCACCGTCAGGTACGTACTCGTCATCAGAGCAGGAATCTGCCGAGTCCTCAACCTGGAATCATGACCAATACAGGGCAGTGATACCAGCTTCTTAATAATAATAGTAGAACTCCTGAGAAACATATCAGCGGCCTTTGTTTGGCTAAATGTTGACACTTGTTTACTCTGGCCAACCTGACAAACATTGCATTAAACTGTGCGTGGGTTTGCAGGTGGCTGCTCCTCTCTATTTTGTATTATTGTGATGTGAGTGTAATTATGTTTTCTGTTGTTGAAATCAAATGGGCAGTTTAATTAGTTAAGAAGCGGCATTACTACTTCGCCGATAATCTTTCAATTTTAATTACTAAATGATTAATTTATAGCTTAAAAAACTTATTTATTGATTAGTCAATCAACAAGCACCAATCTCAATAAACTAATTATGTTTTCAGTCATTTTCCTGAACAGAAATATCAAACATTTGTTAGTTTCACTGTCACAGCTGTGAAAGTTCTTTGACTGAGGGAAATTCATTGAGCACTTACACTTTCATCGTCTGCCAGACATTCAGCAGCATTTAGGTCCATTTGCGATGCGTTCACTTCCCCACTGGATCCCTGTTAATACAGAGACAAATTAAAAGTTATGAAAAATTTCAGTTTTTCCAATAAATTAGAGAGCAACAGGATATTTTTCTGCACAGAATTTCAGGTTTATATGAAAAATCTATGCACCGTTAACAGGAAGTGGCAGAACAGTGGAAACAGCTGCCAACACCTTTACCTGAATTATTCATAACATAATGCACAAAAACTCCCTTTCTGTCAAAAAACAAGATTCAGATCCAAAAGCAAACTCAATGGCAGGATAAATGGTAGAAAACAAGCATACTGTTGAGCGCCATGGGTAAGAGGAGCTCCCGTAGTTGTACGTTATCTCCTCGCCGGGTGATATCTTCCTCAGCGCAAACAGGCACAAGTGTGGCTTCCCCTCACACACTATTGTCTTTATTTCACAGTTTGGACTGATGTGATCGTCGTTCACCAGTCTTCCGAGGCTCCCGTC
The DNA here is from genome assembly GCA_008933995.1 of Datnioides undecimradiatus. Taxonomy (NCBI): domain Eukaryota; kingdom Metazoa; phylum Chordata; class Actinopteri; order Lobotiformes; family Datnioididae; genus Datnioides; species Datnioides undecimradiatus. The sequence continues at coordinate 10,201,971 of WARS01000044.1, read as the reverse complement.
CTCTTTCGAAGCGTCAATGCTGCAGGAAAAACACTATTGCTGAAACTACATTTACAGTCAGCTTGCCTTTTCCAAAACTCAAACTTCGGTTATCCTAAAGTCACTTTAAATAACAAAACGTGCAGTAAACTCACCGCCAGTTTGTTCCGCTCCATGAGAAGTCAAACACGTAATTGTTCAGAGTATCACCACTTTTCTTTGTCCTGGTGTCTTTGTGGGAGAAGATGTTCCCGCGGTACTCAACAACAAAGGTGGACGGTTCAATGGATTCCCGGGTAAACACACCTCTCCCTGTATGATATATAAAAGAAAATGGTCTAATTTACATCCAATTATTACCCAAACATCCCATCAATTGCTTGAAACCACAACATAAAACATCCTTAAACAGAGATATCCTATATACCGATGGATATTACCTTTAAACTCACTGTAGTATTACAGGATATGGTACAAATTATAACAAAATCGTTAAAATAATCAAAAGTATTCTGGGTTTTAATAAAAACTGCACAACCATGATTAAAAACAGCCGAGACTTTTAGGTTATTTCATAAAGTGCTGTTGTCAGCCAATCGTGTGTATGATCGTGTGGCCTTAATTTGAAGATTAATTCATTTAATGCTTTAAAAATCAAAAAGCTCTCATGCATCTAAATAAATAAGCGATATGCATGAGAAACACAGGATAGTTTAACATTTTAATATGTTGAAACAGGTCAAATTCACAATTTTTAAAAGTTTTTTTTTTGAGATTTTAGGCTGAATGTGTTTGTTTTTGAGGATGAGGGAAAAAAAAACCTTTAAGGGAGTCAATGAACATTTCCTCCAGGAACGGTTTGTCTCTGCAGGCCTTTATGTGCGCCTCTGCATCTCGCTCTGGGGTCAGCTGCCTCGTCTGCGTCTCCACGGCTGCACGTCGTTTCACAGCACCTGGAAAAGTTATTCCAAACTTTAAAACACCACCAACATAAACCATAAAAAACTGTATTGTGTGTGTTGTATTGTATTTGTGTTCAGTATCTATGTGATGCTCAAAATGTTTGGAAGACCGTTTTGAAGAGTCGATGAACATTTCATTCCTTCTGTGTGAGACTTCATGACAGACCTCTCTGTTTGTGTGTGTGAACTTGCAGCAATGTCCACTATAAACTTATATAAGGGTTTGGTAAGGGGTTATCTTCATGACCTACCTGCTGTGCTCTGTTCTTCATCGTCCTCCTCAGCTTCACTGTTTTCAGGATTACCCTGCTCCACATCTGGCTCCAACTCATCTTGGATAAAAAGCGAGATAAATGGATTCACTGATGGCTCTGATGTGTTTCTACTGAACAGACAACACGTGCATTCAACGTACCCTCAATCTCAATTTCCTCCAGAGAGTTTCCTCTGAATCTTTCAAGTGAACCCTTCTCCATCGCCAGGAGGAGTTTTGCTATTTTTGCAAGCTCCACAGCCGCCTCTGGCAACCGATAATAGTCCCTGTCTGCCCGGATGTCATGGCCCAACAGCTTAGCAAGGTGATGGAGCTCGTCGTTCTCCAGGTTAAGAATCTGGAAGACTCTTGCAATGTGCTTGTGAAGATGCACCGACCTGAGATGCTCTGGGTTTTTGGCCCGACACAGAGCTGAAAAGGCCCTGATGCAGTTGCCTCCGTGGTAAAGGCTCGTCGAAGAAGAGTTAGGCTTTGCAAACAAGAAAGGATTGCCCGGGTGCACGCCACATGCTTCCCTCTTGCTCACCAGCAGCGTTATTGCACTGACAAGTTGAGAAGTCAGCAAGACCGCGACATTTTGTCCCGCCTTGCTCAGGATATTTATTCTGATGAAGTGTTTGGACAGCACTCGGGTCGTGTCGTCCCTCTGCTGAAATGCCTTCAGAGTCATTTTTGAAACCTCGGGTGCACATTTGTTTAAGACGGCAACCTGTGAAAGCGTCACCCTGCAAAGTGCGTTGTAGACCTCCGGGCTTTCCTGCATCTTCAGGCCTTCAGTGGCAGAAGCCGATGTTCTTTCGAGGTACCTGTACAAAACCTGCACGTCACGGGTGAACGGTATCGTGGACGGGTTGTTTACTTTTCGCCCGCTCAGTGAAGCCGAGGCTGTTTTGGAGACAAGCTGGCTCCACTCTTTTGCGCATAACTTCATGAATGTTGTCATCTCTCTCCTCATCTGCTCGTTGCCGTCCACGCCAGTGAGGACGATGAAGCCCATTTTTTTGAGGGAATGCCCCAGTTTCAAAGCAAGGGTTGGTTTTTTATAGCTCTGCATCTTTTCATTGAACCCAGCAACATCTTTGACAGCCTCAACAACTTTGTAGAAGTTTCGGGGTTTTATAGCCTCCTCAAAGCTAAATATTGACTTTTCATGCAGAGCTAACAAAAGCCTTCCCAACTCTCGCAGCCTCTGCCGGATAAGCTCATGTTTGACTGGATTGTTTCCGTGCTTCTTGGACAGACACTGGGCCAGCTGTATTATGAGAAAATCATTTTGAACTGCAAACGCAATCTCATCTTGTTTCATATGCAGGAGCATCTTCCATACACCAGATGTGATTTTATGGGAGAACGTCGACTCTGCAAGAGCAATCTCACCTAAGACTCTTTTCTTGCCATCTGTTGAAGAGGTTGACATTGTCCTAGAAGGACACCTCGCTACATGTCTCCACATTTCCCTGCGTTTAAACATGCCTTTACAATATAGACAATGGACATGTGTTTTATGAGTGACCTCCACATTTGTCGGTTGTCTCCTCGCTTTTAACTTTCCACTCTTACTCTTCAGCACCTCTTGATTGTGTTTGTAATTTCCCCTGTTGAGCAAGTCCTCGAGCAACCTTTTTCTTTCCTTGGACATTTTGGGCAACGCAAATGCTTCAGCAATGTCAGGTTCTTCACCAGCGTGCCTTAAAAGGTGACGAGCAAATTTAGTGCAACCTGCTCCGCAAACATAACAATAATTTAATTTGGTGGAGTAAGAACTGTCTCTGGGCTTTCGTGTTGCCCTGCGGGGTCTGTTGTCTCTAATGTAGCTTGGTTTGTTCAAGCTGAAGGAAGCTTCGTCCTCCTGCAGGGTGCATGAAGCATCATCAGGCTGCAGCGTAAAGATCTCAGTCATCTCTTGAAAGTCAAGTAAATCTGTAGGTGAAGTTTCCCTGAAGCCATGCTGACTGCTGACGCTGGCAAAACTCTCATTTTCATGACTTGTTTCACTGGCAGGTCGTTTGTCATCGTCATCAGAGCCGGAGTTTTCAAAGCTGGAAGCTGCATCAAAGTCTACATACTGCAAATAACATAAATATATACATGTAGTAGATGAAAGATTGAATCAACAATTTGAAAAATCTGCTTATTCACTTTATAGCAAAGACTTTAGACTCTAGAGATGATTAGTCTGAAGTATGATAAATATGAAGCTACAGCAAGCAGCTGATTAGAAAGAGGGACAAACAGCTCAGCTAGCTCTGTCCAAAGGTTAAAAATCCACCGGTCACTACCTCTGAAGCTCATCAGTTAACTTGTTATATCTATAATTTGTATGAAGACCTAAATTGTCTTGTTGTAGATAACGGGGAGTTTATGGGACTATTGGCCAGACGCAGCAACATCCTTGAGATTGTGAGGTTGCCAGGCAACCAGCCGAGACTTAGTTGCATTTGAAAGCATGTGCTTATTTTGCTGTACTGTCTCGTTTGTTGGGGTGGTCAGAAAAGTAAATATAGAGAATCTGAGAAACCTTTAAATGTTAAATTAAAGTCTTTTACACACCCTTTCATTCCTTGGTGCTGATGTAGCAGCAGTGTGTGAAGCACTTGATCCTTCATAGGACTCCTGTAAATGTTAATTGCAAAAGAAAAAACATGAAAATTTAACATTGAGAATAAATTAGATAAACAATCAAATGAATGAACATATATATCATAGAATCATTGAATTTGTGTCCACCAATGACCACCATTAGTAGTCTAACTCCAGAGTGATAGGACTGGAAACATACAAACATAAATTGACTGCATTTGTTACGTCTATTGTAGGTTTGACTAATGAACTGACGAATGACTGTAACTCAAATACAAAAACACTGCCTACTTTTACAACACAATCGTACCACTGAGCGCCACGGATAAAAGGAGTCCCCATAGTTGTAGGTTATCTCCTCGCCTGGAGAGATTTCCTTAACTGCAAACAAGCACACGTGTGGCTTCCCCTCGTAAACAACTATCTTCATTTCACAGTTGGGACTTATGTGATCGTCGTTCACAAGTCTTCCGAAGCTCCCGTCCTCCTTCGAAGCATCAATGCTGCAGGAAAAACATGATAATTAATGAAACGTCAACCACTGTTTAACCTAAACAGGTCTCTTTACAACAGATCTACATAACAAGCCAGTAAATTACCACCAGTGTGCTCCTTCCCATGAGAACTCAAACAAGTAATTGTTCAGAGTACCACCACATTTCGTCTTAGGCCTTGTGTCTTTGTGAGAGAAGATGTTGCCCCGATATTCAACGACAAATGTGGATGGCTTAACGGCTTTGTGGGTGAACACTCCTCTCCCTGGAAAAGCAATGATTAACATGAAAACATTTTTCCAGTGGAATGCAGGTCCAAGGGCAAGAGCCAGTACAACGTGGCATTGTTTAACTCTAACCAAGCAAACACGACACAAGTTACTGACAGTTTGAATCATTTACATCAACATTACAAACACATGGGCTCCAAAGGACTGCCAAGCCCAGCCTGTTGTCAAGTAACACCAGAAACCCCCTCAATATCAACACAGTGACTGCAATCAGAAATGTACATCCAACCTTTAAAGGAGTCAATATATCTTCCCTCCAGAAAAGCTTTGTCTCTACAGGCAGCTATGTGCTCCAGGGCATCTTCCTCAGGAGTCATTTGCTTTCTCTGGTTCTCCATGGCAGCTGGAAACTGTTGACCGAAAGTGACAGGCTGTGCTGTGAGGTGTGATTTCTGTGTGAAAAACCAAAAAAGATCATACATCAATACAGAACTTAAAACATTATTTCTAGGATGCACTTAAAGTCTGAGCAATCAAACTTTAATTCAGCTCCTAAATATGTTTAAGATGCATCACTGAGGCAGGCTGTGTAAGAGTCCTCTGCACTATTTGTTCCTGTTTTGCGATATTATAATCTCTTTAAATGATCCGGATGACACTGCAATAACAGAGGCGAGATATTTGAATGGTGACTGATAAAAACAATGTAATATTTACCACTTTATTACCAGTTTTATCAATTGAAATAAAGATATAATTTCCCGTCTTCATTTCTATAAACAAAGACAATCTGTGTGCACTATGATAACCTTGCATATAAGCACGTTTCCTACATTAGAAGTATCGTTAAACTATCACCAAAGAATCAAAACAACAGTAAATGTACCCACACGAGTGCGTAGTCTGCTCGGTAAATCATTGTCAAACTAGGTGCTTATTAACCCAGTTTTGTTTGTCAGGTTGTGTGTCGGTTTACTCTCAACTACAACTACATCTGCCTGGTAGCATGCTAACATTAACTAACAAATGGTGAGTTTGCTAACTTTGTGGTGCTTGCCCACCACTTTATTCACTCTTAATGACTTAAACAGAAGCAGCTCAATAATTAAATCTGTAAAACATACGCAGTTACCTTTGCTCTAGTATCGCAAGGGAGAATCAAGAAGAGTTACTTGTGTTACTAAAACAGTGTCAGCCATCTTTTCCCCTCTTTCGTGTTTCGGGAGGCCACGTGACCATGACGCTATTGCTGGCGGTAGCGACTCCGGCCAATCAACGCATAGAACGTCACTGACTCTGAAAGCAGCGAATCAGCAGTCGTGTGTGTCTCGACCACGGGGAGCAGTGCACAGTCAAACGCGACAAATTACTGATATGTGTGGGTTATGGGGACACACGGGAAATTATGTTTTCCCATCAACTGCGACCACATCCAGTGTCACATACATACAGGAAGTGATAAAACATGCCGGGACGAGACACTTTTAATAATCAAATCACACTCCTGTCTGTATAAACCTTATAAATAATAACATTTCTCACCTGTCAGAATGGTAAGTTATGATATCCGCCGTTTTTGGTATCTAGAATCACCATTTTTAATAAATGCTATCCAAAAGACGCAATCCTTGGAAAAACACTGCAATTCATTTGTTGCTATTGATATTTTCAATTTCAGACCTTGAAAAAAATTATAATGTAATTTCAAATATTTAAAAATATATTGTGAAGAGAGACAGCTGCATTTTTTCCTAATGAAAAAGCTCCACATGTACAACACTAACTAGTCAAAATGCATTCTGTTCATTCAGGATATCAAAAATGCGGTTTTAAAACTCAACATACATTAATGACAAAAGTTAATTAATTTATCTTGAGTATCATTATGGAAGTCTAAAATTGAATTAATATTCAGTATATTTTCAGTCTGCTGATAGCATGTTGCTATAAGAATGTAGATATTCAATGACTTGAAACCCTGTAACTGTCGAGTTTCACATGACAACAGTGTTTTGAAACGTTTTTATTCAAAAGGAACATACGATAGAAAATACTCAGAACCTTGGCAGCCGTACTCTAAAGACTGGGGGGTTAATATAACCAAGATATACATGAAGGGACAGTATGTCTTTGCTTTCATCTTATACAATACCGGGGTCACGGTTATGCAAAACGTCTATGTCTTAAAAGACACTTTGTTTGAAACATACTCAAAATAGTTACGCTCAGTCTGATTTCAGTGTGCTCGGTCAACAAAAGAGGACAAAAAAACATGACGTTCATCCAAATGGCATGGAAGCTGTCAGCCTTATTGAACAGTGACATCAGCTACATTCAAAGACACTATTTTATAAAATGTATTAACTTCCAATTCCGTAATATCTTTAATCCCTGGCGATCAAAATCTGTCTGCTGATGAGGCAAAACATAAAGAGCTTTGTGTTTCATTTAACACAGAGGTCAAAAATAAAAAAAAAATCACAATTAAGTGATGAGACTTTTTGAAGATTATCTGAAAAACACAAAAGATAATTTGTGTTAAAAATGTGTTTTTTGTGCAAATTAGTCTTCTACGTTGGAGAAGCCTCTGGAGCATTGATTACGCCAACATAATGATTCCAATGACTTCTGGGAATCATTATCTTGTTTAGTGCCTTCCCTACATGTCCAAAAATAACTTCCCACCCTCCACGGGATATAAAACCCACAGAAAATATCAGGTCTGGGAAATAAGCATCTGTTCTTTCACAGACTAAATCATGGCATGTTCAGAATCAAACTACACCGCAGGTTTGTCCCTCAACATGATGTGAAAACTGTTTTCAGCGTGTCCTCTGGGGCGGACGTTTACCGACAACAACAGAAAACAAACTTGTTTTTCATTGCGGCTCTCTCAAAGATTAAACCGACCCAACTTTCACTGAAGGATCCATAACGTGTGGAAGAAACAGAAGTAGCATCATCCGTGAAATGCAATAACAATCACAACAGGACAGTTCTGCATCTCAGCTCCCATCATGAACACTGTGCGCTTGGAGCTCGTCTGTAAACTGAGCTCGTCTTTGTGAAGTGTGACTTCCTTTGCAGTTCAGCACATTGCAGTTACGTGTGCGACAGATTCATTCTGTTCGTTCCTCTTTAAATGAGCGTTTCAGTTAATCTACAAACATTTACACCACAGGCTGCCGCACCAATCAAGAGGTCACTTCAGTTCTCGTTCGTCATCACTCTGAATCTTCCTCTTTAAGTATAAACGGTGGGTCGTCAGGTGTCCGCTGCGTCACCCCACCCTCCTTCTTCATCCTGAGGTGCAGCTCTCTGACGGTGAGGATGCGGGTGAGCATGGCCTCCATGGTGTTGTCATCCAGGGGGGTGGAGGAGAACCACAGTGGGCTGTTGGGGACGCAGCAGCGCTCGGGGTGAAGGTAGAACAGGTTGGCGCGCTGCTTGACCGACTCCGAGCTGGAGGGGGGACAGTTGATAAAGACAGATGTGCAGCACCAAGTTTAATTTTACACATGAGACAGAAATCAACTACCAGATACAACAAATCAACTTTACCACTTAGAGAGGTAGAACTCGTAGAGTCTGACTGGACAGCGGAGAGGGTTATCTGTGTTCTCCATCATCTCCAGGATATCCTCTTTACTGTCCTCCTCCTTGCGCCTCTTTGTCGGAACCTCTGGATCTAAAAAAGACACAGTAGATATTCACATTTTATTAATCTTACACAAATCCATTTCACAGTTAAATTAACTGTCTTTACTGTCTGTAAAGTGCTTAAATGTTCATGGAAACAGAAAACATAATGTGAGCAGACCTGGACTGTGCATGACATGCGTTCTCATCGGGAAGTACAGCCAAATACGGGCGTTTTAGTTAGTGCAGGCCTTTGATAACATATAATGGTTCAGATAATGCACGTAAGACTGAAATGAGATTATATTCTAGAATAAAATCCAAGTTTCCTGATGTTTTTGTGCGGCTTCTCAGCACACAATCTACAAAACTTCCTTAAAAACATTATAAAAGAATTAGCACGTGGCAAGTTTTCATTAGCGTCTGCGTCTAATCAGTTCATCCTCAAGAGCATTTGGAAGTTTGTGCCAGATGTGATACAGTTGCCTCCGGGTTCTCTGGATGTACTGTATGAACAGGAATGGGACATACGGATGAACAGACAACCAGAAAACAAAGCAGGTGGTTCACATCGGCCTGCAGCCACGTTGGTACCTGACTCTGCCTCGTTTATGGATATCGGGGGGTAAAAGCGCAGGAAGGTGGTCTTGGTGTTGTTCGGGTTGGTCTTGGTGCAGCGCATGACGTGTGCGAAGGACAGCTGGCGGTGCTGCTCCACTGTGGTGAAGCCAAAGTACTTGCAGCAGAAGAAGAGCAGGGTGTTGAGGAGGACGATGGGGGAGTACGCCCCCAGCTGTTTACAGTCCCACAGAAACTCCTCCTCCACGCGGGAATGGATGTAACCTGCAGAGAGAGTCAGTGTGTAAACTGACGGAGCGACAAACTGAAACACTGATGGATTATAATCCAGATATAACTCACCATTTGATGTGATGGAGGGCCTGAAGCCTCTCAGCATAGTAGTGAACTCAGCGGAGAACTTGTTGTAGAACCGATCCATGAATATGTTCTCCACACGACCGTTCTCAAACAGATGCTACGGACAGACAAAAGGTTACATTATCATTATTATTATTATAATACACTCGATGCTGGTGTAGTGAGACAAGCTGAACCGTAGATAGGTTTGATTCAGATGAGGAGCGATGGTTCAGAGACGTGCTGCGGGCTCTGCTTTAGCTGCACATCACATTAGCTGTAGTTTAACCATGTGCTCCTTTTTGTATTTTCCAATATCAGACGGTATCGGGCTGCATCTAACAGCGTCTTGGACGAAGCGCTTTACAGTTTAGCTCCTCCGTCGCACTCTCACACTTCTCACACGCCCGTTGTCCGGCTCAAGGACTCTTCAATCAGGGATCGAATCACCTGGTCGACCTGCTCGACCTCCTCACAGCTGCAGGTGTTACTGCTGATGCAACCTAAACCTTTGCTTTGCTGTTGACACAGGAAGTGATTCAGCTGCGTCGTTTTTCAGTGATTTTAGTGCCGGTGTGTCAAACATCTTGCCTGTTGAATGCCGAGGCAGAGGTAGAATAGGCTGTCGGGGGAGTAGGGCTCCCCGTTGGGTCGCTTCACCTCAGCGATGAAGCAGCAGAGTCCGTAGCTGAGCTCAGCAGTGGTGCACTGAAGAACATCCTCCTTCAGCTCCATGGAGCGCGCTGAAAACAGGACGTGAAGGAAGTTTAACGTACAACAGGTCACAGTAACCGATGAGCAATCAGGAAGTGTTTTTCTTTGGATCACAGCCGGTGAAAAGGCTCCAAGAATGAGCCAAAAGACCTTCTCTGAATTTGTTAAACTCTTAAAATAAGTGTTCTGTGAGAGGTTTGTGGCTCCAGCTGGTGTAATCTGTGTTACTGAACATATAACAACATATAAAGAAACCAACAGGGTCAGTTTCAGGTCAGAGGTGGTATTTCCTGTATTTTCAGACTTACTACCGACGCGTGGCCTCTCCAGGTTGGGCTGAGTTCGTCTCCACTGGATCCATCTCTTCCAGGCGTCGACTCCATACTGACTCTTTAGCTTTGGGACGTCTGCAGCCGTGGTTTGGTTGAAGGAGCCTCTCTGAGACGGCGCTTCAGCGGCCTTAGATAACCGCTGCGACTTACGACCCTTAGATGAGGCAGAAAGACAGAAAGGAGGCTGCATCACGGGCACGAAGTCCATGTCCAGTAATGTGGCAGGAACTCCTGCAGCATCTTAACTGCAGGTCCGATCAGATCTGGGGTTAAACGCTCGACCAGCATCTTGTCTCTTACCCGCTTTTCTCGGGCTTTCCTGTGAGCTTGTCGCCGTCGTGGAGCAGCTGGCGGCGGACTCGGGGACCGTTGGGAATGCTCTCTCAGCCACGCCATCCTCTCCAGAGTTTCTGCCAACAAGAAGACAAACAGATCATTGCTAAACACGTGTGATTTTATGTGATTCTGCTTTAAATTATTTCTTTTATTTATTTAAGTTTTTATCAGAGCAGTTTGCTGTTTTTGTCTATTTTCTTTGTTTTCTCCGTTTCTCCACATGCAGCAGCTCAGTTCGCCCCAAAGGGGGAACTGAAGTCTGAGGCGGCCTTAAATGTCGTTAAACAGGAAGTGGGACGGATGAAGAAGAGGAACTCTGGACCGATGTGAAGAAAGGCCGCATGTGGACTTTGTGGTTACTGGTTGCTTGGTTTTGGTTCGTGCCATCAATGAGTTCAGCTTTCTGTTCATACTCTTTACGTTTCAGTTAAGTTGAATGTTCACAGTTAACCTCGAGCCCTTGTCTCTGCTGCTTCATCACCACACCTCGATATTCTTTCTCCACGCGCAGCTCTAAACTGATCAGCCTTCGCAGAGCTGTACGTCTCATCTCCTCACCAACAGTGAAGTCAGCCTCGATGTCCATCGGAGGCGGTCCCGGAGGCGGGGGCTCGGAGTAATGCTCGCCGGCCACGGACACGGGAATGTCCAGAATCGGGTTGAGCTTCTCGTTCGAGTACTGTCGACTGGGAGATCTGAGACCTGCATCGGAGGACGCGTCCTCCCAGTTGTTGAGGAAACTGGCCAAGTCGTCCGTGTCCAAGTCGTCACTGTAGTTACTGGCGTGGTCTGTAGTTTAAACAGCAGAGGGTCTGTTATTCAGCACAAAGCCGTGTTCTCAGAAACATACAATATGAAAACATTTTCTGGTACCATCTGCAGCAGGTGCTTCTTGTCTCTCCCCCTCCTTCTCCACCACTTTCTCCTTCGGCCTCTCGTCTTTGTCGTTCTTCTCGACTTGCTCTGCGACCATCTCGGCCATGAGGATGAGCTCCGCCTCGTACGGGTCGGACGGGATCTTTTCCTTGATCTCCTGGATCGTCTCCATGATGCGTTCAGCGCTGTCCACCGTCACAGGGAGGAACACGGGCACCGGCAGCTGCGGTAGAGTGAGAGCGTAAAGAGTCTGAGACGAGGACGCTGAATATTAAACTGCTGCAGAGTGACGTCTGATCAAACACATTTCATCCTGAAACCCTGAAGAGGAGCGGATCTGAATGTAGGGTTTGACGTACGGGTAACGGCACGCCAACAGGTTTGGGGGTACACTGGCTGTACATGTTCATGGGTACAGGAACATACACCGGCACCGGGACAGGCACGACCATGATCTTCGGTAAGAGGTCGTCTAAAGAAAGGAAAACAAAGAAAAACAAAGTCAGAGGGTTACGGCTCCTACAGACCGCGAGGCTTCTGCGGTTTATGAGTGAGTTAGTAACCAGGAAACCATTAGCTAATGAGTAATTTCTAATACTAGTTCACTGATGAGCGTCGACTTTGTTTCCAGTGAAGCGGCGCGTGTTGCTTTTACCCGTCTGCGCTTCGACATCGACCGTCTGTGTTTTGCAGGAGACCCCTTTGTTCTGCACCAGCGGTCTGCACAGCAGCGCCTTGTTCTTCAGGATCTTCGGGCCAGAGGGCGGATGAGCTTTCCCCGCGTCTGTCTGAACGCTGATCTGAAGGACAAACGACTGACATTATAAACAAGTGCAGAACTAATCGAAACAACAAGTGACACTGAATGACCTCTGAGGGCCTGACCGAGCTGCGTCAGCTACATCACAGACTCAGTTCTTAAAAGTGCGTACAGGCCGGCGATACAACGACCCCAGTTATGTGTCTCTTTATGCTACTTATGTGCGCCCTGAACTCATTGCCTGTCAGGAAGCATCAATAACTTTTGTATTCCTCCACTCTTGTACTCACGTTTTTACTTTAATTGACATTTATAATCAGACCACTCACATGACCGGAGCTCCTCGTCTGACGTCTGGTGACTGCGCCTGTGGAGACAAAGTATAAAACCTTAAGAACGAGCAGTTTGCTGAATAAATCATAAATACTTTTACGTGTTTATGTTTGTGTGTGTGCTGCTGCTGCATACTTTGCTGAGCAGTTACGTCAGAAGCGTTGGATTTCCCCGATGGAGGGCCTGCAAGAGAGATGACATTGGCGATAACAGGCGTGGCCTCCCCCGTACCTGCACGTACACGAAACCACAACACAGACAGATCACTGCAGGTCGAGTTCATGACACTTACACAAACAGTCGGGACTAATTAAAACTATAAAATGATTCCCACCTTTGAAGACTTCGCCCTGCGTGGCCACCGTATCGCAACAAAACTGTAGCAGGCAGCTGAGGTCGCAGAAGTGTTTGACCTCTCCCAGCAGGGGGAGACTCTGCTTCAGCTTCCCTTTGCGGCCGCAGGTGTCACACTTTGCAACCTGAGAGGAAACCAGAGAGCGCACGAGGTGACGCATTAACGGGGCGCGATGACACAGCGGGGATTTTAATGAATGCATCGGCGGGTGAGCTTACGTGGCAGAAGAGCATGGTGTATTTGGACCTGCACTCCTCGGAGCAGAACTCCTCAGTCGAGCCTCCGTACTGCGCCGTCACCAGCCTCTTGGACATGGAGTGGCAGTAGGCGCAGGAGTGACAGTGTTTCCCCCAGTTTTTAGTCAAGTCGTGTCTGAAAAGGAGCTTACAGCCTGGGCGAGGGGAGAGGAGAGGCTAACTGTCACCATGCATGACTATTTTCATTATTTCCGAGACTCGCACCAACGCGCCTCTGCTCACCGTCGCTGCAGAAGAAGCAGTCCTTGCTGTTTATTCTCTTGGAGTCCCGCGTGATCTTTTCGACCTTGCAGTATTCACACACGCACGTCACATAGTGGGCTTTCTTGAACTCCAGGGAGCAGTCGACGCTGCACACAAACACCATCTTGTCCTGCGGAGTCGGTATCAGACATGTCGTAGTTTATAGTTTGTATCAAATGTCACGAAGAAGCCAACAAGAGACTTTCTGAACAAAGTTTCTCCGGATCAGCAGGACGAAGAGTAAAAACGGCAATTTGCTGTTTTATAAAGGTTATATAAAGGTGCTGCTTTATATAAGATTAATTCTACAATGTCAATGTATTAATTATATTATTATATATATTATTATTTAATATTTCAAAGTGTTGCTTTAAATTGTTTCACCTGAGTTGAGTTCGCCTGCACCCTGGAGCAATGTCTTTGGATCTACGTTATAATTAAGACAACAGTGATAAGCCTGCCTTTATCGTTTGCATCCACTGTGTCTGGTTAGGTTTTACCGTGTCGTTCAGTAACATGCATCCACATGTTTTACCAGTGATCACGCAGACACGAGTTACCTTGACCTGGATGAGCTCCGGCTTAAACATGATGCAGCGGCTGCACTGGGAGCAGTTCAGTTTCTGCGGTTCCTTCGAGGCGTCTCGCTGTGCCTGGACGGGGCTGATGGTCTGGATTTGCGTGGATCCGACGGGTAACTTGGTAAATACATTCACTTGTTTCTGGGACTTCTTGAATTTCTCCTATGGGACACGGAGACAGTGACATTTTGATGGTGTTACAGCGCTGGGTTTATAACCTCTGAGTGCTGTTGCATACTGGCCAAAGCTTTTATCTGAGGCGGGCCTTTATTTCTAATGTGCACATGTTTTGTTTAAGCACAACCAGACTCTTACAGACATACACTGCGTTACCTGAAAAGCCATGACACAAGGGAGAGTGCAGAAGTTCCTGATGGAGGTATCGGACATGGCCAGGTGGTAGGCCGGGACGGTGTTCTTACCACAACTATCACAATTCATGCGAGCACCTAAAGTAAAGATATAAATGGTTTTATTATTAAAGTAATGTGTCAGAGGGTGCAGCGCGTCATTAAAAGTCAGTCGGTAAAAGTCGGTGCCCAGTACCTGACGTACTGACAGTCTGCACCTTGAACGCCATCACACAACTGCTGCTGCAGAAGAGGTTCACCGACTCGTCGCTGTTTTTGTTGTCAACCATGTCGGCCAGCAGCCGGGTGGTGCGGCACATCGTACAAGGCAGCGTTGCCTTGGTTTTCTGTCAGGGGAAAACAAACAGAAAGGACGTTAAACTGGACGCAAGTGGTTTTGTTAATTATCTTACTTCTGTTTCTAATTAACGCAACACAATTCCTTATACATATTTAAACTAGTCCCCCCTCAGCCGACCAGCTCAGAGAGTGATGAAGGCAGACAGGTCCTGCATCGTCTCTGCAGCCCACCCTCTGGTAACATCAGGCAGCCAATCAGAGCAGCGCCTCATTATCACAGCCTCCCCCTTTTCTGAATCAGTATGATGTTCGAGATTTGGCTTTCGTTTGCACACAGCATGCTACATTTCAGCCAAACCAGCTCGCTCTGGACCGAGCAGCTTAGAATTTGATATAAAGGCAGCATTTGTGCACTTCATCAACTGAACATACAGCTGTCTCTAATTTACTTCCTCAAAGACTGAAAAATCATGGGACTTTAACCAACACAGCACGAAGCCTGAGTTGGTATAAGATGCTCATTCAGCATCAGCCGGGTCTTGAACTCACTCAGCGCCCGATCGCCTTCTGCATCGATCAGTGTCTTTCTGTTGTTGTTCATACCTCTTTGAACTTGGCCAGACACTCAGCGTTGCACAGAGTTTTGTTGGTGCCGTCCATCTTCAGCATGAGCGGTTTGCTGTGGCAGTAGGAGCCGCAGTTGGCGCAGCCGGCCATGGACAGGTTGTTTACCGTGCGGAAGCGGTTGAAGCAGGCGTCACTGCACATCTTATGGACGGCGCCGCTCAGGATCACCTCGTGTTTGCTCTGCCGGAGAAACGGCGTGTCAAAAAAACTCCACGTATCATAAAACACTGTTTAAATGACAAAACAGACAATAACAAGTGTTTCTCTTTGTTCTAACAAACCAGATCCCTCCAGCTCAGGACAAAATCAATCTGAAAACTGATCGCTGACTATTTTGGGGATTCTGCCAAAGCAGCTTCTTCATCCTTCCTCAGTTTTATGTCACTGTAACTGAAAACGTTTGTGTTTCAGACGGTCTGTCCGACAAAAAAGACCTGAATTAAACTCTGGGAAAACATGTTTAATTCACTCGCACTGAAACCGAATGTATTCGACTTACAATGCAGTATCTGGTGCACATGCTGCAGAGGGACTGTGGTGCTATCGGCTGCAGCGGTTTACTGGCGGCGGCTGATTTGCTGTAGCTTGCGGCGTTTTTCTTGTAGTTGAAGGCGGTCAGGCAGTTCTGGCTGCAGAACTCCTTCATGGCTCCTTTCGCATCTGGAGCCAGAATGACGTCCTGCGGCCGAAGGATCAACCTGAGAGAGGAGAGAGGATTCAGAGCATCAGCATGAGGCATAAACATCTATCTTAACCATCTGAACAGCGGAAACGTGACCCGGCACCCTGCTGAACTCACTTCTGGCAGTTGTGGCAGATCTTGGTGACTCCTTTGACGGCAGGGAGGGACGTGGTGAGGCAGTTGGTGGAGCAGAAGAGCGCCGGGGAGCCCTTCCTCTGGAAAGCCGTCTGTCCCTTCAGCAGGCTCTTCTTGCAGTGGGAACAGGACATCTGCACTGACGAGGGGTGGATGACGGGAAGCGCCGGCATCTCGGCAGCTGCCGTCACAGAGAAGACCGACCCGATCCTCAGGTCCTCCTGTCAATAACAGGACGGGGGGGGGTCAGTGATTCTGGATCCATCGACTCCTGACTGACGGTCCTGTGTAGGCTGTTTTATTCTGGATGTTGTGCTTTAAAAGAGTGGTTGTCATTATACTCAACGAGTGACACACAGATAAAATGGCATCTGTGATAATTACAGAGAAATGTAGTGCTGGGTGGGGTCTCGCCTGCGTTAGATCCTTTTTAACCAATCATTCATCGGCCACTCTCACTGCCTGCGTGCATCTTTGTCATTGGATAATCTGTTTTTTCTGCTCAGTGCAAGTTTGCAGCCAACTGTCTCGTCTTCCTCTTTGAACATATTGTTAAATTTAATGGTGCTGTGCTTACATTAAACATCTCCTCCTTCTAGAAAGATCACTTATGGTTTCTCACAACTCATTTGGCAAATATTTAACATAATTCAGCACAATTTTAAAGTTTTAAAGTCCGTAAACGCGACGTTTTACCAGCTAATCCTCGTTTTTATAACTCATTCACACATGAAACTGACGTGTTGAATTACAGATTAGCTCTGAGGGGTCTGTGACTCACAGGCTAGGAGTCCCACCTTTGCAGAGCTGGGCTCATCCTTCACGGTTGTCGTAGATGTGGACGATATCAGTGCTTTTTCGTACTCTTCGTCTACGGGCTCGTCCTTCACCTCGTCCTTCACCTTGATCAAAGGCGGTGAGGGGGACGACCTGGAGGGCGCGATGGCAGCACGCAACCTCTCCTGCAGGGGAGAGAAAATAAATAAATAAATAAATCAACAGGGTGACCTTAACTGATAAATACATGATTTTGATGCAGACACTCAGATTTCGTCTCTTATACTTACCGTGTCTAATCTCGGCACCGACAGCTTCACTACTTTCATCCCGTTCATTATGGTTGCTGGTGAGGGGCTGTCCCTTCCTATAGGAACAAGAGGAGCAACGTGTGGTTACTTGTGGATAGAGGAATGAAGAAAATGACCATCCATTACAACAGTGCCTGTGATCAGGCAGAGAGAAGTTCAGTGTCTTGGGCTGATTATTACACTTTAGCAGCACACATACTGTGTCTTAATGACTGGATGATGTGTTAAACACTTCATTTAGCTTCTTGGGAGCACAGTGCTGCGCTAAAGTCACTCACCGGTGCTGGTTGTAGCTTCAGACGACGGGGACGAGCTGGACTGCATCGAGTCAAACGCCACGCCCTCCCCTTGGTTCTCCTCTGCAGGCAGTGTTAATACAGTGGGTTTGACATCAGTCTCTTCCTCAGCAGAGTTAGTATCCTCTGCCGCTGAGGCTGTGAGGGATATAGACATTAGTGACATGCTACAGAGCGAGTGGCTTCAATGCATTTTAACAAGAAAAACAGGAAGTGACAAATATGACTGTTCTGCCCTGCTTCTCTTTCTGCAGCTCCAACTGAGTTACTGCAAACTAAAAAGACTTATTACAGAAAGACTCTGGTCAGCATCTGCAGGAACATGAGGAACACATTATCTGCGCAGCCACAGGTGCACAAGTCAAAGTTTGAAAACTGCCACGAAACCGAATTTTTCCATGCTTTATACAGCCCGGTATCCAAGCACTAGCTCATGAAATGTAACACGTGCTGCAGTTTAAATATAAAACGGTCATAAACTGGCAACAAAGGTGAGAAATGAATGAAAATGTTTAATGCACAGGAAAAGTACCTGATGCAAAACTTTAAAAACAACGGAATCAGTGTGTGAAGACAACGTATGAGAATGTATTGGAACACATTTCCTGCCCGTGGAGCTCAATATGTCATAGTTTTCCTTTAAAGGTGGTGAAAGCAAGTCACAGCAGCCCCCTGCAGACACGTACTGCTGATAAAAATGATCACCTGTTATGCACAGAGAAGAGATATTACAGAAAAACAACAGATGAACTGGTTTTAAGTGGTTCAGACGCTCCACATGTCAGTTCACCCAATATAATATTGAAATTAAATCAATTTTAATGATATAAGATGTTGATGATGTCAAATTTATGATATTATATCAATAAAAACTGCTTCTTCTTGTTTTCCTGCCTTGTTTCACTTCTGCTTTGCTTCTAAACGTTTCTCTGCGTTATTCAGGCAAAGCCATTCAGAAGCAGAACTTTTGCTTTACGTCACCTGTGTTTGAAGCAGCAGGCGATCTGTTGCCGTCTCCGTCCACGGTCTGCTCCTCCTCTTTCATCTGAGCCTCCTGCTCCACCTGATCCACCGTACCAATGTCCATCATCTCATCGAGGTCGTCCGCTGTAGAATCCTTTAGTTTGCAGGTTTGACTGTTTTCATGCTGTGTGTGGTTGTCCGGGTCCGTGTTTCTGTCTGTGTTCGTTATCTCCTTTATGCCATCACAGGTTTTGTCCACGTTCATCCCCTCACTGTCTTCACGTCCTCCTCCACAACCATTCAAGCTGCTGCCCTTTGCTGCATTTTCTTTGTTTAACTCAGAGGCCTCCTTGGTTTTCACCTCGGTGGCCTCTCTCTCTGAGTCTGAGCTGCTATCCGGCTCAGCACCTTGAACCAAACCTTTGCTGACTGTCTCTTCTGCGGACAACGACGACTGTGACTGGGATGGGCAAGACTTAGCAGCCTCAGTCTCTTTATAATCAGTTCCTTTACTCCCCTTTTCTTTATTGGTCGAAACTAAACTATCCTTCTCCACATGTTGAGAGAGTCTAGGAGAAACTCTGCGAACAAGCTCTGCTTCTCCAACGTCCACTGACGCTCCTGGCTCTGAAACTGCTTCCATGCTCTCTCCGTCCGTCCCCTCTGTTACCTGCTTCAGACAATAACCAGTTAACAGTCTGTATAAAACTGATATTACAAGCACAGAGACATATTTGAAAACCTACAACATGCACTGACAAAACAGTCATGTACAAACGTCACACTTTGACAAGTTTCAGTGAGGTTACCCACAGCTCTAACTGCTCTAACTCCTTCACCTTTGGATTATGAATTATAACCCAGCTGCTAATTCCAAACACACCTGTTACTGAGGTCTTAGTAGGTGACGTTATATTGTAAATGTGTTGTGCAAAACATTAGTTACATCTCTGAGTATAATGCAGTCTTGATTTTTCAGGTGCACTGACATTTAAAAGAAAAAAACAGGTCGATTTAAGAAGCAAAACATCAGCATAGATTTCCAATACAGGAAGGGCAATTCAATACTTCTGCTAATAAAGATTTGGGAGAGTACAGTCAAAGTTTAAACCTTCAGCCACCCATGTAAACTACTGAATGACTTTTAAGCTTAATTACACCTTGACAGAGTGAAGATTTGCATTACATGTCACAACATCTGTGTCAAGCCAAGGAGTCCAAAACCTGCTGTTTATTCCGTGTTTGTATTTGTCTAATTATGTGTTTTTCATCTAATTAGGGCCTCGTTTACCCCTGTGTTTGTATAATGATCCACACCACAGCTGGAATACGCTGCTGTATTGAATTCCCATTGCACAAACAGAGTCCTGCAATGTAGCTGTGCAGGCAAATGAACTTTAACTTTTACACTGGAGCGACCTAAACTGTAATCGATGCCGACTTATAACTGTGACACAGGCAGCTATGGTAAGACACGTGCTGTAAAGGTATAAAGTGACAACAGCACATAGTTGAGTGTCATTGTCACGAGGAAAGCACGTCGCATGTTAGCTTGTTGCTATTAGAGCAACGCTGCTCTTGCGATGTAAACACAGCCAGCGTCACTGCTGCACAGCTGTTTAGCCCACACCTACAACCCGTGGTCGGTTTGGGAATTAAGAGCTTATTTGTACACGGTCGCTTCTTCTAATTTAGGAGCGGTATGTTGTTACTAAGTAACTAAATGACCTGTAAACAAGGCGACTAGCTTACAATCAGCTAAGCTAAGGCTAACTTATCCAACGTTACACACAGTACCTGCACACCACTCTGCCTGACCGTTAGCTCGCTAATGTTAGCTAGCCTTTATCGTGCGCTGCATTAAATATATCGGCTCCGTCTTAATTAGTCACTATGCAGCGAGTTTAATATTCAAGTTGATGCTATGATTGGTTTATCGCGGTCTCCACATAACAGCGTTGTTAGTAATGTATACAGTCGTAACAACGTGCAGAAAATTACCGCGCCAGCGACTTGGACAGACGACACTTGATTGGTGGCCGGACGCTCGGCTCTGTCGGCAGTTTCCGTATCCGCCATGTTTGTTTCCAAATCCTCAGACGGTGTCAGATAAGATGTGAGTTTTAAAATAGAATCTACAACCGTGAGATTCTTTAATATGGTTCCTTAGTGCATTACTTGTGTACAGTCTAGCTTGTTGCGGTGCGTCTTCTTCTTCGTTTGTTTACTTTATGGCAGGTGTCAAACTTCAGTAGCTCTCTACCGCCTCCTGTGGCGCAGCATGTGAACCGCCTTCAATCATTTAAATGGACAAACTTCATCCAAGTTTTCAAAATGTTCATATATGTCACGTTGATTTTAAATATTTAATTATATCACATAGATTGTTAAATAAAATCGTACATTTGTTTTCTGCAGGACGATGAGAAATCACAGCTGTGATGGTTTAATAAACCTACCTGTGTGCATGGGAATCGTCATGGCTCTGCAACAGTTAGATAAGTGTAATCACTCTCAGCACAGAAACTCATTTGGAATATCCATGAATATTAATTAATCTTGTACAATGTTTGATTTATCTTGAAATACCGTATAGTGCAGGAACTGACTTTGTTCTATAAAGTGGATTTATTATTCATCCCATTGTCACATCCAACTTGTCGTCGTCCGTTCCTTGCTTGTTATTAATATTCCTGCCAATATATACTGTATTTACATTTATAACTAGGGCTCTGCTCATGACTTGCATGTGAAAACTGAGCCTTTTGACATTTCACTGTGAGGGAGTAACCACAACTAAGAATCCAGATATTTACACATAATTCATATATATATTTACACATAATAATTACATGAAGGGCCTATGGTTCTGCATCACCTCTTTAATTACACTGCACTACAATGCAGATCAAAATGTAAGTAGATGTGTAGGTTGACAGTGCATTAAAAAACATACAAAAACATGGGCTTTACAATGTTGCTATACAAACCTCTACTCGCCTAGGAAGGTTTTTAAACTAGATTTTGGGACCTGGCTGCAGAGATTTGTTCCCATTCAGCCACAAGACTATTACTGAGGTCCAACACTCAAAGATTGTGTTCCAGTCCCTCCCAAAGATGTGAGATGGAGATGGCATCCCAACTTTCAGGCTAGTTATTCCACACCAAACTGAAGAAACCATTTTCTCTATGGATCTGGCTTTGTGCACATGGGGTATTGTCATGTTGAGGCAAGGACGAAGCTTCTCCAAAAGGCTGGAGACATGCCATTGTCTTAAATAGCATTGTGTGCCACAGCATTAAGATTTCCCTTGATTTGAACAAGGTAATGTAGCCCAAATCTTAAAAAAAAGCACACAGTCCCAGACCCAAAATACACAAAATGTTTGCAGATAAGGCTTTACACATAAGGGGCATTTTGTTCTTAACGGGGGATTCATTTGTTTTTTCCCCTACTAGTGGTATGTAGCCGTCTTTGGCACTCCCTGCTGGAGCTTCAAAGAAATGATCTTACTGTCCAACTCATCCATGAAGCCCTCATCCACAGACTCACTGTCCACCTCCCCTCCTTCAGCCTCTGTGGGCAGAAACACATGAAGCTGAGTGCGAGCTGGACCGGTGGCAGCAGCCACAGCGGGGCGCTGACTGCAGCTCGGAAGACAAGGCTTCCCGACAACGGATAAAGGCTCTGCCAGTGACGTTGAGTTGCGATGCTGCAGTGCTGAAGGTCGGAGGTCACCCTGTGCCATCTCTGTGTTCAGGACCGGGTTGTGCGAATGACGCCTCGCTGGTCTTGGTTTTGAACTGGGCTGAATGGCTTGGGTGAAGTGGATAAAGGCCGGTCTGCTGCAGCTTTGGACATGTTGATGGTCTCGCTGCTGATTGGGCTGGCCGGCCCTGGATGGTTGGCAGGTCTTGCAAGGGTGCAAAATGGATGATTTGGAAAAAGGAGGAGGAGGTGGGGTTCGCTTTTGTAAAACACTGGGGCGACGATTTCTGGAGAATCCCACAAACAGGACGCCTTCATCTGGGGTGAGGAGGGATGGCTCACTGAGGCTGTGGACACAGGCAGGGTGAAAAGAGTTTAGTAGCACCAACCTTTTCAGGAATAATGTGAACAACAAGCCATGCTAGCAGCTCTGCAGCCGTGTGCCATGCTTACCCCCTCACTGTAGCATTTGGTGAGCATTAGCGCCAAATAAAAATAGTATAGCAAAGTATTTGACAAATTAAGGGGATTAAAACAGTTGTTACGTTTCATCCTGAGGGAAACAAGAATATGTCACTCAAATCTCAAATCAGTTTATCTTGTCAAGACGTTTTACTCAAACCTACAAAAGTAAACCTAGTTAAGTCTGGTTAGCTGCATCATCCAGGAACCATTTATGACTTCAGCATTTCATCACAATCCATCAAACAGTTGAAATATTTTCCTGTGCCACTAAAGATGTGTACCCTGCATGGCTGAAACAGGTCCACAGCCATGCTAGCAGGTATTTGAGCCTGTACATTCTGATGGAGCAAACCACACTTCCTCCTTTTGACTTGTGGTCCTGGAACAACTAAAGACCTATCATTCCCAGCTCAGAGATCTGACCGCCAAGGTTAATGAAACGCGGCATTTGCTAATGTTAGCATGTAATGTTAGCTAACATGCGGATGTTTAGCAGATCGTAACGTTTACGACGTTCATCATCACAGTCAATATCCATATTTGTCACAAAATTGAACACAAAGTTCAGTTGAGGCTGACGGGAGTTAGTTTTGCAGATATTTTGACATAAAAAATATGGGTTTGATTGAATTTCACCACAATCAAAACCTCAAAATTCAGCAGCATGATAGCGGTAGAGAAAGGTCAGGGTGTCACCACAGTCAGTAAGGTTAATCTTCTAGGAATGAGGCCAATCATTTGTGAAGTACTTCCAGTCTGATCCTGAGTGGGGGACTCACGCAGCTAGCACGGCTAACATGACGACCAGAAATGTTCTTCCTACTTTTTCATCTGATGGTTATTCAAAACCTGCTCCGCTTGGGTGAGCGGAGGCCATCAAATACTCTGTTAGACAGCAAGAGACGTCTGTTTGTGTGTGTGTTTAAGAGCCTGAAGTGAGGGTGTGTGTGTGTCTTGCTCAGGTTTCTGCCTCCTCTGAGCGAAGCCACTGTGGGTGCTGCATCAGGCGACGGATCAGCTTCCACACCTGAGATTTATGACACACTGGTCCCTGGCCTTCTGTACTCAAAGCAAACCAGGGGGGAGCGTAGAAGTGGCCTACATTATGCTATCAAACTGGGACAGACTGGAGAGGAAACAATCACACTGTAATTCCAGTCAGGCGTTGAACCTGCGCTTTGACGAGCACTTTTGATGACATGAATAGCGGAGGCAGCGGAGATGGGAGCGCGGAGATGACAAACAGGTGATTAATCACATTCAAACAGGCAGCGGTGAGGCTGCGTGATCTGCACTGGAGGCCACAGAGGCAAGCTGAAGCCCTGGTGACTGTTTAGTGTTACATGATGTTTTGAGGCGTGCCAGTTTGAATGTTAAAGTACTTTAATACACATTCGACTTAGAAATGTGCTCAGCCAGTTTTATTTATTCCACCCAAAGTCACAGGTGTGTTTTATATCCCTGTGTTATAAGATTAATGGAAATGCGTGTATACATTTCATTGTCAGACTTTACATGAGAAGATCAGCATCACTCTCATATCTGTCCATTATAGTGGAGGCTACAACCAGCAGCCAGTTAGCCTAGCTTAGCATTAAACACACAACAACTTGTCTGACTGTTGTTAATCACTCAGATTTAAAGATTCTTTTTCACAGTTGGACAGAACAGTGTCCAAGCTATTGTCTTTATGCTAAGGTAATTTAACCCACCGCTGCATGCTGGAGCTTTAGCATTAATATACCAACATGACAGTGGTCTCTTCTCATCGAACTCTCAGCAGAGAAGCTCTCAAGCATGTCTCTCAAATTGTTGTAGTAACCCTTAAAGATGATTAAATCTGATATTCTTTAATTCCTGCAGACACAGCACTTAATCAGCAAACATTTAACAGCACAGAGTACTAATGTTTTTAAAAACACAAGTTTGTGGCCGAGGTCATAAATGTCTGTGAGGAAATAAGTTATACACTAGAACGGATTTAATAATCACTTAGTCAATGAACTGTACAAATAAAGGAACATTATAGCCCAATGTGACGTCTTCAAGTTGTTTTTGAGTTTGACCAACAATCAAAACACACAAGTATTAACTTCAGTATCCACCTCAGGCAAAGAAAAGTGGCAAATCCTCATTAAAGAAGCTGAAATGAGCAGGACTCACATAATGTCGAATAACCAGAGGGGTTTGAACTTGAATGTAAAGGGCTGTGTGCAGCTTACCTGAGACGAGCCATGCTGCTCCGCCTGTGAGGCCCATTGGTTGTAGTTACCAGTGAGGGGAGCCTCAGAGGGGTCCTGGTCCCCTTGCTTCCCCCTGCTGTGGGTGGAGGCTGTGCAGAGATGCTTTGCAGGTACGTCTGAACCAAAGCCCTGCTGGTCTGCACGGCTCTTTGATGCCACGGTCCACCGAGGTCCAAACCAAAGCCCAGCACGGCTGTTGGGGGTCCAGCGGTACCGCTCATTGGTCTTGGAGTTTGTGTCTCACCTGGAAGGGGGCTTTCTTGAAAATGCCTTCTGATTGTTAAACCAGGTCCTTATAATGTGAATACAATCAGCTGAAGGACAGATATCAAGTGTTTCCCCCGCAGATGAAGTGGACCACTGCAAAGACCTGGATCTGCGCGTGTCTACACCTGCTGTGGGGGGTGAATGGAGAGGGAACTGTGCTGCTCTACCTGTGGGCAGTGGACACCATGAATGATGCATGTCCATTAATGATGCATGGCTGGAGTTGGTCAGGTGGACACCACCTACTTTACCTCCTCTCCCTCTCTCCCTTTCCCTCTTCCTCAGGTCAGTTTACAGCCAGGGAGGGGGTGGGGGAACAGGTGGTAAACAGGTGAGGCTAAGTGAGCGTTGGTTGAACATCCAGGAGATGTAGATGTGACACAATGGACTCCAAGTAGAAAGCAGCCTTGTTCAGTGGTTAACCAATACACAGCGTCGCTGAGCAATAGTTGATTAATGGTTTTGTCTTTATCTTCACATAAGACGCTAAGAACCTACTACCTTCTACTAAAAGAAAAAGTGTTTTCTTGAATACTTCCTTCTCTTTTTTCTGCTCCTGACGTCTCCTGTAAGCTCAAATGCACCCGTGCAGGATTCATTTTCCATTAAAACCGCTGAAAAAACACCTTTACAGTTGTAACACAGCTTTTTAAAAGCTTGCAGAGGAATTTGAGAAATAACGCTGAGCTGTAAACTCACCAAAAGCCTCTGAATTAACAACTCAAAGTGTACTATTCACAAGCATAGTTGGTAGTTGTAACCCTAGCCTACTTCCTACATGCACTTAAAGCCACACGCAGCAGGTATATCCATATATTTGTATTTAGTTTGACAGATGACATCTCAGCTCATCTTATTTGGTTGTTCGGAAACAATCAGAAAACACTGGAAACCACAATAACAATGGTACGGATGCTGAGCAGCCGTGCGTGAAACCATTTCATTTTCAATGTCAATGTCTCACAATTACAAGTTAAAATACACGTTAACTGTTTAGTTATTTTAGGATAATGGGGATAATGTCTTTACAGATACTGGGTTAATTTGTCCAGTTAACGTAAAGGCTGGCGTCTCATGAGAAGGAGATAATTCATCTAGTCCAGTAGTTTCAAATAAAACATTCTCGTTGACACAGAAGGATGGTATAATATTAAGTAATTAAGATAAAACCTGTTATTTCTTCTGACAGGCTGATTTTGTTGAGATAAGGTCACCGGTCTGTGTATTTGGCTGCTCACAGCCTGTTTACAGTGCAGCTGAGGTCAGACAACACCAAACTGACCCACATTCGACCTCCCTCGGGCGGCTCGTGCCTTCAGACTCCTTCGTATCGTCTTGCGCCCTCTGTGCTGGACCTCCTCCAGGGTTGACAGCCAACCCTCAGGATACAAGTGTGATCCAGCAGCGGAAACACTGCACCTTTAGCCTTAATTGTAACTGGATTGGCCTCTGGGAGCTTCAGAGCATGGGCACTGACGCTGGCTGTGGGGGAAGTTAACCAGCCGCTCTGTATGTGAAAGGCCATCATCAAGTTAACCTGAGTCCCCATGTTTTTTAACTCTCACACCTGCTTCCACATGTGCCACAAACAGGTCAACTCAACAGATGAAAACAAGACAACAAAACTCAAGTTTACATTATTTATTAATGGAAACTTCAAAAACAACAAATCTCCTCTGGACTCTGGCTGCTTGTCCTCTGCTGGACACCTCCCGGTACTGCATCTGCTTCACCTGCTGCAGTTCTGCGAGGGTGGAGAGGAAACTGAAATGTTATTTCTACAGAACCACTCAGCCTGAGATCAGTGTTTTTACAGTTTAATGCTTTTCTAGAGAGCCTTTTTTCATGGGACAAAGACACTTACGTTCCTACCTGAGTGAAAGTTCGATGGACCTAACATTGAAGTCATCCTGACAGGACCACGGTTGCTGGGTCTCCTGCCGCTCTGGCATTTTATCAGACATCAGTCTTCATTTTACCTACAAGGCAGAAAAGGTCAACTGTCATTTTACTCACTGAATATTCAACTTATTATGGCTGATTCAAGATCTGGCTAAAGGAATGATAAATGTGGAAACTGTGCTACTCTGACAGCATCTGTGTAGCATTTCAAACTCAACATGTGCGCCTGTATTGATATTTAAATTAGGTACTCCAATGATTTTACACATAAAAGTTGTTCACACCTGTAGATTATATATATATTATATATAGCTCTGGATATACAATACTGACATTTAAAAATACTATCCTCTCCATACAGTTTGCATTTAAAATCAGCTTCTGTGGATCTTACCATGGTTTAACATTGTGGATCCTCAACCGCCTTCGACTTGTCGAGGCTCCTGTGGTGAGAGACAAACAATGAGAGTCTGGTAGTGCACTGGTCAGCAGGCTTATACCATTACTTTTTATTTTTTTTTAAAATACAATTAATATCTTCAAGTTGCCATCCTTAAAGAAGAACAAAAATGACTGCCAGTGCATCTATGACTGTGTGTTCTGTGTGTACATGTGTTGGCGTGGGCTGTGAGTGTGTGGCTTGACAGGACAATCAAACATGTTGAATTGTAAATAGAGGTTATGGTGTTATAATGTGAACATGCATCACAGGTAGATGGCTCTCTGTTGCGCGTCAGTGGGAGAAGTACAAATATGTCGTATGATCGTGTTAATATGCAGGTAGAGTTTTAGAGAGGCATCTCAGCACCCTGAAGTAGATTCCTTTGGTTTACAAACTGCAGAGGGGACGAGACAAATTCATGACAACAATGTTCAAATCCGTTGCAATCCTCAGGGAGGGTGATTCTGTTACTGAGCCACGTGGAGCCGGACTTCATACAGACATCAGGGGTGTTACTGAAAGCCCCCAAACAGAGCTGGGGTCGGCACCATAACCTTGTACAGAAGTAGTCGTTTTATTGTCAGTCTTGCAGACTTTGGCCGTTGTCCTCTTAGACGAGGAAGTTAGAGGCCAAAAGGGTTATTCTGGCATCACACTCAGAGGACTTGGGAAAGGTTTTTGGCCAATCAGGACTGAGGATTTTGGAAATGGATCACAGTGCAGACAGATACATCTTGACAGCCTCCAGGGCTCCATTCATGGCACTGACTCAACACAGTGTAGTTCCCTCTTGATCATGGCTCACCAGAGCTTGTGAGAACCGTAAACCCCAGGTAGCACAACTACAAGACAAGACTCCTACTTACAGGAAACAAAAAAGGGAAAATGCTACAGTCAGGACGTACTGTACTTTTTCAAAATGTCTGGCTGGTCATTGGCGTGACAGGGAATTCAGGTTTAACAGGGAGAATGGGAAAATAATGAGTAGTAAGAGGTACTGAGAGGAGAGAGGAAAGGAGAGCAGACACTACTGCAGACGTTTACTCACAGAGAGGACCTACGTCTCTTTATTTTCCTTTTCCTCTTCACAAACATCTGATGGATGACTGTGAAATAATCAGCATTTCAAACATGGAGCGTTCAAACCACTTCACCCTCAGCATTAGCCGTCGCTGAGATGAGAGGTTTTCAAGTTTAAGTCTTGAAGCTGTTGCACGAAGAGCTGAAAGATCTGCATCGGCTGCACATCTCCACCCTCTGACTGAGGTAACCACCTCCTGCACCCGCTGCACTGCTGCTCAGGCTCGGGCCGTGTGCAGCATCAAATCAGACCACGGTTTCTTACACGGTGACGGAAAAAGGCCAAAAACATCAGTAACCACAGGTGTTATCAAATCAAGCAAGGTTGAAGTCTCTTGGATTACGTTTAGTTACTGTTTTAGACAGTTGTTTCCTTCTTTGCCGTCTACCCAATGGAAAAACAGTAGAACTATTACTTTAGTTGTACATGGATTATATGGGTTACAATGTGGGCTGCAGACTGTGTTTACATTTTGGGAAAGGCACTGTTACAGGGATGCCAAGTTAGTCACTCCTGTTTGCAAAGTGGCGATAACTGACTTTCCTTGATAGTCAAGAGAACTTGTGATAAATCAGCTAAGCAGATTTATTGTTGTTTAAATCAAAATGTACAGGAAACGTGTGATACCCTTTGACAGTGAAAGTCACACTGTATCTAAAAAGGTGTGCTGGTGTGTTCAGACTTGATTAAGTCTCAAAGAGTGGTTGTTTTGAATACAAATTCCAGCAATCGCTCATTAAAGAGAAAGGAATTTATAAAAAGAAATGTCTACAACCCCACCCAGAGCAACCCAGGCAGTATGTTTCACTTCAAAACTGCAAAGACATCCCCAACCCAGTACAACAACACTGCTTTAAAAGACAATTCAGAGAGAGAGGGAGTCAGGAGTACTGAGGACATACTGAGCAGCTGCCAGAGGTCAACGCATGTCTGCACAAGGCGGCGAAGAGCGAACGCGATTTATTGAACTACCCGGGTTCAATGATTCACCGTAGGACTACTGTTACTGTTTAAAAAGAAAAAAGCAGTCAAAGTGAGCTCGACGTGCACAGTTGTGCCACTATTTCTAAAGGACAAAAAGCTAACTGATGTGGTTAGAACTGTACTGAGTACATTTAGAAATAAAACTCATGCAGCACAAAGACACACTACCCAAAGGTATTTCTTTCAGCGTCACAATGGAAAATACCATCACGAGTTGGGTTTTGTGTTTGACTCACTTTGTTTCATACAACCTGCCTATTTACGCCACTAAATATCTTTTAAAAATGATGGGGAAACGTTTACAAAGCAGCATAACTCATTTACAATCAGTACAGCCCAAATGAATGAATGAATGAATTATCTTGTACAGTTGCACAAGATTTTTTTTAGTGCTTTAGGTGAAGAATTTTAATTTTGCAATGAAAGGAAAAAACAGGAAACCCCTCCTCTTGATTTTGGTGTTCCCAAAGTATGACCGTCGAATTTCAGCACTTTATTCCACACATCGGCAGTTAGAAACTAGAGTGACTCAGCAGTCTATACATAGTTCCTTTCATGCATACATACAGAGAAGCCAAAGTACTACGACCACACACACACACACACTGCACGGGCTATGTTGCTTTGCCACATCCACACACAAAAACATTGAGATAAACAGAGATCTGCACTGTGATGCCATTCTTTGCAAGTGTGATGCCAGAAGCCCTGTGAGCGTCACTGTGAGCGGTGACGCAGTATGAGAGAGGACAGAGAGAAGAGTCAAGTTATGGGACAACTGTGCAACTTGTATTATAAACATGGATGGGACACTTACCTTACTCGTTCAGCTGATCTGTGTAAGCATACCTCTGGCTGCAGTGCAAACAAGTCCAGGCTTTACTGTCCACTGACTTCTGCAGAACTACTCATCGTCAATGTAACCCAACTGCAGAGAAGAGCCTCTACTGTGGACTGGGGCAGCCTGTCTTTGACAAGCTGGCTGACAGCAGCTAACGCACCTCTCACTTACTCAAAGACATGACACGTACACACAACCACACAGGCATACCGCGCCATCCTCTCCTCAACCGCAAGGTGCATGGGACTTCCTGCCTCAGGGAGGTCGGTGTATGGGAGGATCGTCAGGTCTAAGAGTGCAGTTTCTGCCATCAGCTTTCAGGGTTATGGATTGGTCACAAATAGAGAACAAATGTGTGGAGGTGCAGTGAAAGAGTTAAAAGCCGTGCGGCCTTTAAACAAACCTTGACTAAGGATGTCTCTTGAGAAATGCTCATGTTGAAACTTTGATTTCCATTCTTACTCCATTAACAGAGCCAAGAAGTGTTGCTGTGAGGGAAACCTGTATTCTCAAACCACTGTGATATAGTTGCAGTCCATTCTGCAGAAATGTCAGTGGGCAAACTTCAGTTTCTATCTTTACCTAACTGACGCTCTCTTACTGTGTTGTCCATAAGGGACAATCTCCTTTAAAACTGTCTGTGTGAAAAATTTGATTTCCGTTTTAATCCATTGACCCAAATCAAATTATGATGAAAGAGAAAATCCCTGTTGTGAGCCTCAGTAACAGAGCGCCGCCTGTAAAACATCCCGACACAGCACATTTCTTTACAAATGTCAGTGTCAAAGATATGATGCGACTGTTTACTTTAAGTGAGAATGTTATGGCTGGAAAGGACAATATCTGCGTAAGCCATTACATGTGCCTGAAGTCACCTTTAAAGAAATCTGGATTATACACTTGAATCTGTCAGTGTCAAAGCTCTGATTGCCATTTCATTCCAAGTCAAAATGTCCTGCAGTGAGGTTCATTTCACGTTCTTGGTACGGTCGGTTCAATCCTGTGTACTTGGAAGAAGAATGGCTGAATGTTGTAAAGAAAACGTCTTCCAACTTCACAAGCAACAGTCCAAACTACAGAGCCACCACCTATCATGGTAAATAACTGAGAATTTGTCAAAAACAGGTGCTACTTGGTCCTCGAGACTGCTTTTCATTGACTACACCGACAGAAGCTACAGACTTGAATTTCTTGGTTCGGAAAGTTCCTTCTCATAGTCCAACACCTTTAAAGACGGTCAAACCTGTTAAAGAAAAACAAATTGTACACAACACCAACACACAGACATAACATTACAAGGTTTAAAATTTACACTTGGGTCAAATCGATGAGAACTTGTGTTACTTTACATGCTATGTGGAGGAGATGGTCTCTTATCAAAGCCCAGAGCAAGATTAACTGTACACATCAACTCTAGGTCCATTAGTTATCATTTCAGCACTGACTCGTTGTACCACTCTGATTTAACTTTAAATGTCTTTACAAATACAAAGTGGCAGACATTTGACTTTTGTCTATTATCGCTGTAGTTTTTACATTTTATGCCAATATTTCTTCCAGAACTTATATTTTAGTCAGTGCGAGTTAGACACTGGGCAGTTTATTTAAATGAGAGGGCTACTCTAAATGAATCCAAGGGTTGTTTTGTGTTAATGAATTATCCTTGCCGTTCTGATAAAGCGATAAAGTGAGGAGAGACTCTTCGATGAATGATTGTAACCGACATCAGTTGGTTTCATGATCGTACAGAGTCACCTACAAAATAAACGGGTCTCAATATATGATCAAACCTGACACGAAACTAAAGGCTGAACTTCAGCCAAGTAGGTGAAAGTTGGTTTGAAGTTGCATCAACATCAACAGTGAGTTTTTAGTTGGGATCTCAAAAATTTACAGTCCAATACTGATCTACTGATGGTTGTTCACTAATCTGTTTTTCTGTGGAGAAATATACACAGAACATTTCTCCAATCTAGTGTTTTGAACTACAAAAGGGCAAAGACTTCCATTCCCATAACAGAAGAGCTACGCCTTATGCAACTACAGCATGTCTTCATATCTGATAAACTGTCCAAGTTAAGACGGCAAAAACATTTTTACCATTTACTTTCAGAAGTGGAAGAACTGGTAGTCACAAATTTAAAACAGATTTCCTGTTCTGTGGTGTGAAGTGACATTTTACATGCAATTCTGGGTTCTGCATTTTTAACACTGGGACTCGCAAATATTTGAAAACTTTGTTATGTTCTTGTCCAAAGAAAATCTTGACTTATCTGATCTACAGGGTTAGAAAATGGCTCATGCAAGAGGAATGCCACAAGGCTAGATCGGCTTTTTTACCCATCTGTCTAACTATACTACAATGACTCAATGTAAATGTGTTGCCTACAGTAGGAATCCTTGTTTGAATCCTCTAGATGGGAGATCTGTTGAGGATCTTACTACAGTAAGTCCACTGTTTAGGTTTCTTTGCTAAAGCATCCCTGAGTCCACGTTACACAGCCACAAATTCCGCCACAGTCCATTATCTTTAAAGCCGGTCAAACCTGTTAAAGAAAAGATGTACATAACACAAACACACGTAACATTGCAGATAAAGACTCCATGACGTCCACTTCTATTACCAAGAGCATCCTAGCATCTGTAGTCCTCTGTTTCGCAGCCATTTCAGCGGGTGTTTTGCAGGATTTCCAGATGCCACACGAAGATGAAAGACTTGCTTTAGGTACTTTTTACACAACTGGTCATTTTTTATCTTTAATCATCGTGCAGGGTGCAACATACCGTGCGCAAGGAGAACGCCACCGTTTGCTTTAGCCTCTTGATGTCAGTCTCTGGCGCTTTAGCCATTTCACAAATGAAAAGAACTACTGGATGCATTGTAGTCAGACAGACCGTTTACAAAAGGGTGCTATCCAAGTGACTGCATGAGTAGCTAGAGAGCAAGCCACTTATTGTTTTTACTGATCTTGATAGCATTACTATCCAGCTACATCCGCACTAATGTGTTTTAGTTTTAAAAATAACCCTAATGCCCACGCTATAAGCAATTTATACTCTATGCAGGCAGCAACTAAACAGTTATTCTGCATTTTACAATACTACTGATGGCTGGAAAGAACCAGAACTTGGTGGTATGTGTGGTCTATGCAGAATGGCAAGAAAACTTTCACAAGACTATATCAGCCCCGAGTAACATAGGGGAAAGATGACGTCAGCATTTGGAGGCAGCAGCAACAGAATAATAGACCTTGTGAATGCAACGTCTCTTGAAAATTCTTGCCCATTATGTTCCGCACAATGATGATGAAGTCCACAAAGAAAATAAACTAGCAAAGCAGCTCTCTGGTACAACAGGGTCCAGCCACTGAGCTGAGCTACCACTATAGGAACAGGCTGCTTGATAACCTTTAGCCTGCTGTTAGCTTCTTTTAACAGCCATTTAGTCTCATTAGCTAAATTGCCATCTTTCATTTAGCTGCAAGCCATGCAGTAAGACAGAGAGGTATTGTATGCAAGTACATATTAAAAAAGGAAAACATGATTCTGCTGCAAAGCAAATACAATTCAAATGCAGTACACGCATATGGAGGCTATAATGGCACACAATGTGTACTTGGTATTGTTATATTCTGGTTATATTGTTTAAGCAAACATTAGTACATATAAATGTATTAGTGCGGACGTAGCTTTAGAAGCTGCCGTGTTGTTAGGACACTTCCGTTAACTAAAAGTGATGTGAATACATCTTTACTGGGCCACAGCAGGTCAGAGTCAAGCTGGAACCAGGACAAATGAACCAAGAGCCCTGCTGCATCGCAACATGTTGTTTCCATAAGAAAAACACAGGCAGAAGTGACAATTATACTTGTTATACAAGTTGTAAATAATGCAAGAATACTTACACGCACCTTTACAGCCCACCTCTTCCTACCACACACCTTTGATAAATGCTTGCTGAGGCAAGCTAGTGTCCATTTGGTGGCAAATGATGTCAGTATACCTCAGAAGGTACCAACATGATTAACAAGTGCAGGCCTGAGTAGGCAGCAAAGTTTAAAAAAAGAAAGGGGAATTTCAATAGTATCAAATGAAAATGTTCTGTCATATGGTGAGTTTCATGTAGGTTCTTGACAATTTCTTCCTTTACAAATAAGGTGTTTAATCATTTGAGTTTATAATATGAGATACTGTCATTAAAATTCAAAACAAATTTAGAAAATTCAGTATCTCTAAAAACAAAATATGTTTTTTTGTTCCCTGTTTGAGGGTTGAGAATCATCTGTTTTAATTTGTAACTCTTAAGCTCAAAAAGCCATCTTCCATTTTGTGGGAAGGTTCTGGTTGATTCACATATTGAAAACACTGTGGTCTCTGGCTGGTCCAAAGCAACACAGAGCATGCCGAGCGAACTTCATTCAGCCCTCTGGCTGTTGGTATAAACAAGCCATAACATTCATTAAATTATCATTCGCTAAATCATATCAGACCGTTAAACTGTTCTTTCCTTTTATGCAGAGTAACAAGATGTAAAGTGGAATTCATGAGCTGGAGACAGTGAAATGTCAGCATGTCTCCGTAGTAACAACAAAGTAGGCGCAGCAGAGATAAATCATATACTCTACTGCAGTCCCAGCCACATCAGTCTTGTAACTAGATATCAGGGAACAGAACTAAAACACTAGTTTCTTGTCTTCTTACAGAAAAATTCATGTTTTGTCAGAAAAGCTCAACTTATGCAAGTGTAGGACTCTTTTGCATTTTCCAAAATCCATTGACTATGTTTGCTGGCTCTTGTGCTAAACTACTGTCATGTTCCTCTATGGGGAAAAAACCAAAATCATAAAAAGTTTGGACTTTTGAACAGCAGCAAGATTTAAAAACATTGCTTGCCTTTTGAGCTCCAGTTTTCATTGAAATAACTCTGATATATCAGTGCTTTAGTTTCTGTTGGTGATCAGTTTCAATACAGAGTTCCAACCGAGCCATTTGGCGGCCATGCAAAGACACATTAACTCATGCCAACAAATGATTGTAACTATGGTACGGACGTTCCTCTCAAATGATTTACTGATTTTCTTTGGTGCTTAAAACACAGACTCATTCCATTGTCTGTAACTGGACTGAATATGACTACGTTTACATGCAGGCTTGAAGGGGATAATCTGTGTAACTCAGCCAGCAAGTCTACTAACATTCAAGATGCTGTTAAACAGTTTATACTGTAGAAACTTGGTGGGAATAAGGCTCCTTCTTGTTACCTTGCATACATCTACACACTGAAGCACTTTTGCGCTTGTGCCTTATTTATTGATCTCATTGCTAAAGTGATAACATACAAGAGAAATACAAACAACCCAGGCATCAAAGGCATAGGGAACTGGTACATAATTCAGTAGGAACTGGGTTTTTAAATAAATAGATGAGATTTGAACTTCAGTCTCCATGTCACCTCTCCATCTATGAGAACTGAGGATGAGTGAATGATCAGCACTGCTAAAATTATTGCTACTATTGTATATTAGACTGCATGTAAACAGAGTCAGTAACCTAAGCCTCCAAATAAGCACCCAAGACACATCAGTGTGGACTGTGTGTCAGTGACAGATTGAGTTTGTGAAATCATCAGAATTTGTTGGCGAGGCCCGCAAACACAGGCATACTTAAAGGTTCTATGTGTATATTTCTGCTTTCCTGAAGAATGACTGTAAAAAGCAAAGTTAGGAAATTGTACTGAATCAAACATTTTAGCGCAACAGCGCTACAGCAAGTGTTTCAAAGCTAGGCAACCTCAACTTCCACTCGGCACGGTGACTAAAGAGTGCAAGATGATGCACTGCATATATAAAATTCAATCTCATCCATACTACAATCGTGATTGCTTTGTATCATCTAATATATAGAATCAGCAGATGCTAAATGTTGTGCCATTCCTCAACAGCTAGGCCCACACCCAATTATTACAGAATGCTAATTGCGATAGCTGTCAGTTCGCCATTCAAGAAGCAGATTACAGGGTGGGCTGTGCAGCAGTCATATGATGTAGTGGGGCATCGCAATCTTTCTGTCGAGATCGTTATAAGCATGGCTGAACAAAGGATTTCAGGACCATGGCAGAGATAACACATAGACCCTTTAAGGCCTAATGTGGCAGATTTGCCCACATTGTTGCATTTGTGCAAATAACCAGTTGTTGGGATTTGGTTGCTTTCTAAACGCTCAGCGCGTTTCAACTTTTAGGAATAAAAGCTTAAAGGTTTGTCCTGATAGAACCATTGTCTCTTTATTATGATACATGCTTTGACTCCAAATGTATGGCACAAAACACAGCCATAGAAAGTTGAGAAAAATGTTACAATTATCACTTCACGGCGACTCACAGATCATAATACATCTAGAAAAGAAAGTTATACATGGGTCACAAAGAACTGAGGGACCACACTGGGGTGACCTATCTTATCATACTACTGACAGTACAAAATAAAAAATGAAAAAATTCACTTTGATTTTATCATAAATTGTCAGGCTAAAATGTAGCAACAATTTAAACTTAAATACAAGAAATGCTTGTTTGTTTTAGGAGAATCTATACAAATTTTGCTGCTGGGAGCATCAAAGAGCAGCGTTTTAAAAACGGGGTTTCTTAGAAGGACCATCAAACTCCTCGCGGACCCTGCCGTAGCCAGGGTTACCAGGACCCATTCCCCTAGGACCACCCTGGGAGAAGCGCTCGTTGCGCTGTGGGGGTCAATTTGCCAGGGAGGCCGATAGGAAGGTGAAGAGTAAGGTATGGGGTGTGTTCAGTGCACGAGCACACAGTTCATGTCCATATGGAAGTGTATATGGAGGTATGGCAATAGAGGTGATTTGTTTTATATATCGTGAGCAGATTTAAAACACAACCAGCAGGAGACACATCCGAAGAAACCGTTCGTTCCAATATGAAGGTCCACAGGTGCCACAGGTTACATACGGAAAAGGAAGAGAGGGTAATGCTTTTGTTAGTTAGTGCCTACCTAGTATGGTCTCTCCATTGCATGCCAAGACTAGCCTACAAACCTGTAGTTATTAGGTCTAGCATTTGTGAAATGCTGACCATGATCATTCAATATGGCATCTGATTAATAACTAAACCTCTTGATGGAGGCATTTACATATGAGCCTAACATTTTAAAGATTCCTTTTGTTGCAGGTTGAACACATAATTCCTTGGATTTCTGCAAACATAAAATTAAGTGCCATCAAATTTCCTGAAAAGATAAATCTGCTGTCAAGTTATCTTGCCACCTCTTGTGGCACTGCACTGATATAAAGACCAACTAATGGTCCCCAGTAGGTCCAGAATCTACTGGGACTGTACCAAAAGTACATGAGTACAATATTGGCACTTGGGCACAAAAAATGTAAACAGACAGAAAAGATATTTCCCAACAAAACAAGCAATTTGTTGACAAACTTAAATGCGTATGAAAATTCAGACAAATCCTGTGAAACTAGAATCGGTGAGAAAGAGTGAATATGTCAAAAGCCAAAAATCCAACAGAGAGGAAAGGCTTTGCTTACACACAAGGCTACATAGGAACAATATGGTAGGATAAGAACATATGACGTAATGCAAGCATGTAGAATGCAATCGCTAACATCCGCACACTCAGTCAGCTGAATTCAATTGAGCTTTATATTCAGTTTTGACAATGTCAAGGTGCACACTTAATGCAACTTCTTAAGACTGTAAACATGTTGCATGGCCAACATCAAAGCTGCTTACAAGCTTGAACCACTGGCTCTGTATTCATTTCCTGAGACAGTCTTCTCTATAAACCCTTCTTAAAGGGCACAGGTACTTTACACTCAATCCAGACAGAATAATTAGGCATGGATATTGTCATATTTTACCAAAAGCTACAAATGTAAAACTCAACTTCTTTCGAATATAAAACCTGAAGCATGTATTAATCAGCAGCTAGAAACTTTATATTTAGAACTTTAAAAAATATTTAAAAGGGTTTCTGGAGATTTTTTTAATGACTACTATATTGGTAACACTTTTAACCATTGTTAACTATTGTCAACAGTAATCCCCCCCAAAAAACCCCCCACTGGTACTACAATTCTGCCAGACGGATACATCTCACAATCTTAATCCAGTATCACCAATATCATCCCAAACACAATTGGTCACAAGGCATTGCCCGCCCCCATTATTGATCCTGCAGTGGTATATAGCTTTAATTTTTTACATTTCAGTGTTATGCCTCTTACCGTCAGCCTGCACTAAACATTATAAATGTCCAGTGATATGAAAGGATGTTGATGAGAAGGTAAACGTTGCTAGTCCAGAGGGTGAACTACACACCTAGCTCAGGTCTCAAATTGGCTTTGTAGCAACAAAAAGGACCTTTACACAGGATTTCACACTGCCACCCATCATGACAAATGAACAAGAAACTGCTTGACACATTATGAAAAAAGAGATTTAAAACTGAATGAACACATTGTCCAGAGTAAAAGGAAAAAACACTGGTAGATGCCATTCTGCCCGGGTCAAGAAAAAGTGCCTGTCCAGCTCACTTGACAGGTCTTGCAATAGCAGTCAACTACGCAAACAATATGCTTTGTGTGGGCAGAGCCACTGAAGTCTGTCTACAGCTGTCACAGGAACATGTTTTTTTACATTTTAGTGCAGGTTGACGGTTTCATGGCTGGAAAACAGTAAGACTCAAGTAAAGATAACTTGGGGGGGGGGCTTGCCATCGAGAAAACAGCTTCTCTGATCACATTCATCAACCGGGAAGCATCCAAGACAGCTGGGAACTCATGTCATTTTCCCACCTCACTCAGCCAGCTGGCCTTAAAAAAATAAATAAATCACCTGGGACCCCTCCAACAAAAATGAAAGCCAAGCTCACTCTACATTAACAAACGATCTTCCAAAAAAATGGATACATTACCATTTCGTTGCCCATCATGCCTCCTGAAGCTGGTCCCATTCCCTGCTGTCCCTCAAAGCCCAGTCCACCCATGGGAAACTTCTGGTTGGCTCCACCAAAGGGCATATCTAACAAACAACATTGCAACAAGTCAAGTCAACTCATTTGCCAGTTTGCAGGGCCTCTGGGGGGAAAAAGCCTACTTTTCTGTTGAAGTTTCTGTTGAAACCATTTAATAGGCATTAGTTCAACACTATGGTCACAGTGGAGTTTGAATTGTATTATACTGACTGGTGTCGAGCATAGCTGAGCCTTTGTGCCTGAGGGTTTTTTAAATTGGTTATAAATAACTCAATGAAATTACAGAAAAATAACTTACCACCCATTCCCAAAGCTCCACCAGAATTCATTCTCATTTCCCTGTCTCTCTGTTAGAAAAGACACAAAAATAATCATCATACTGTGCAAACAGAACAGCTATGAACTAAACTGGATCTCAATAAATGTCTTGTATTCTAACGTCCAGTTTAACTCACATCCATAAAGTTGCCCATCCTGTAGTTCTCCTCACGCTGGCGGCGCATCTGTTCCTCCATCTCCCTCTTGCGAAGCATCTCCTCTTCCCGCCTCCGACGCTCTTCTTCTTGTCTGATAACACACAAAAAAGTAATAGGTTAACAAACGCGATTTGGCTTCATTACAAAGGAGAACAGTCCAGAAGGTAGGAATTTACGATAAATGTAATGGTGTGCAGCAGTGCAGTGTTTGAGACAACAAAGAATACTGAGCATATGTACCTGAGTTGCATCTCCTTCCTCTTCTGCATTTCCTGACTGTGCAACTCCTCCATGCGCCGCAGTTCCTCCTGTCGCCTCAGCAGATCTGAGAGTAAACATCAAAGGCATTTAATTGTGGCACTAGCGCCAGGCACAATGCAAGCGACAAATCTTTACAAGGGAAGAGCAGCCCATATAATCAAAAGGGGTACAGGCCACTGATTCCTTAATAAACCTGATAAGGATGGCACTAAACTCACCTTGTCGAAGCAGGTTGGCCTGGTGTTCATGATATGCATCCTCCATTTCGCTCTCCAGCTTCTCGCGGGCCTCTCGCATGTTTTTCTCTACCTGCTGTCTCTGCTGCTTCTCCATTTCATCCAGGGACTTCCAGCGCTTTGAGTACTCAAATTCAAATGTTCCTGGACGAGCAAAACGAGGAGGTTCCTCTCGCTCCCTATTGACAGAAAATAAAGCATGTAAACACCCTGTCGGATGAACCCACTAAAAGCATTTTTAGTTTAAATCTTTACGATTATGACTGAGGCAAAGTTAATGCAACAGCCTCGAAAAAATCTCATTTATTTGATTTTCACAAGTCTCACATCTGCCACTTTCCAAGGCACATTGATTTTTAACAGCTGAAACCACCGGCCCCAGTGCTCCTGCACCACCCCCACCCCCCACTGCCATTACACCATCTGCTGCTCACAAAACAATGATGATTACAATGGAGATGCCACATCACCAAGCACACCATATCCAACTTAAGTCCTGTGTGAACATGACAAAGGGTGACATGCTTACGCTTGATATCTGGGGTTCTTCTGTGCCAGTTTCTCAGGAAGACCATCTTCATCGTCAAACTGCTCCAGGGGCTCAACAACAACAGGCCGGGGCGACCTGAAAAAAAGATTAAGGGTATTAAAGTATCTTCTGGCTCACTGAACACAATGCAAACTTTAGCTTTGTTGTTGTTTTTGTTTAACCTCAACATCACTTACGTTGTCAAAAGGAAGACACCCTCGTTGCACCGATCTAGGGCCTTTCTGGCAGCAGGTTTGGACGCAAACTCAACAATGCCCCTGCCTGTGGAGCGCCCACGATCATCTACTATGACGATTGCCCTCTCGACCATTCCGAACTGGGAGAAAGCTTCTTCCAGGAGCTCATTGGAAACAAATGGCGACAGATTCTTCACAGACAAAGCAGCAGAATGTGTGGCAAATCGGACACGAAGTGGTCTGCCTTTCATTGGTGTGTCATCCAACTCTGCTTTTGCTATCTCTGCAAGTGCACGTGACTCCTGCAATAGGAAATTGTAATATTACTAAGAATCTGTTCAACAGCAGTGGTGGCATTGGCTATTCAACCAGAAAAGAAGAAGTTAGCTTTAGCTCTGGATATAAAAAAATATTGCCCCATAACATATAATAGACTGCAACTAATGAAGATATGGAGTAATCATTGCACTTAAACACTGCGCTATGTTAGCCAGGTAGATTCCTTACCAGTCTGATGAAACCAAAACCTTTGCCTTTGTTGATGAAGACCTCGCTGGGCTCCCCATATTTGGCGAACAGCTTCTTGAAATCTTCCTCTGTGATGTCGTTGGGCAGGTTACCGATGAACAGACGACAGCGCTGTGTGTACGTCTTCTCACCGGGTTTCAGTAGCATGGACAGCGTCGCTCTGAACTCCTGTTGATCAACAACAACGTAAATTCAACTACTCACATCTCTGTGCTAGAGTAAATAACCACACACATTAAAAATTATTAAATTGAATAGAAAAAATTAACCAACCCTTTGTTTTAATGTAACTACTTTTGCAATACGAATTATAGACGTGTTGGTATTGTTTATCTCGCCGATCAATCGCCCATCCCCCCACACACCAACTGTAGAAAAATAAACATGACCTACATTTTTTAACACCAGTTTCCAACAAATTAACACACACAAGACGACTCGTGTAAGCAAATCAGTTATCGGTGTAAGATAAACAAGAAATATCGTCTTCTCTTTATTTTAACAGAGCGTTTTTCCCATTTTTTGTAAATGTTCGGGACAAGATGGCGGCTGGCTGAGGCAAGTCGAGCTGAGTGCGCGTGATTACTATCAAAGCTTGCGCCGCCGTGACCTGTGACGGGCAGCTAAGCCAGCCGTTAGGACTGTGCGAAATTAAACCCCGCCCGTCTTGTCTGCTCAACGTTACAAAACGAACGCACCGCTCAGGCGACTGTAGTTAACATTAGCTAACAACAATGGCAGCCGTCGCGGCTTACAGTAGAAAACACAAAACCAAGAAAACCACACCACACCTTAGACTGGCTGCCGTCTGACTGGGTTGCAGTGTCGTCTGTGGACATTTTCCCAGGCACGTCTCGTTCCTGTTTGGGCTTCGTCACTGGTGGCCCGGTCCTCTGACCCTGTTGAGGCCCAGTTCTTTGGCCTTGCTGAGGGCCCGTCTTTTGCCCCTGTTGGGGGCCCGACTTCTGGCCTTGCTGTGGCGTTGTCTTCGGGCTCGGGTGTGGAGGCTGCTTCTGCTGCTGCCCGTTAGCATTTCCCACCGGTGACTTCAGCTGCTGGTTCTGGTTCTTGTTCGCCTGGTTCGGTTGAGGGGAGGTGATATTGGGTTTCGACTGGGGCGACTGAATCTTGGGCTGAGGGGTAGGGGTCGTCGGCTTCCGCTGCTGATCCTGATCCTGCTGTTGCTGTGCCGGCTTCTGCTGCTGCTGCTGCATCGGGCCTTTCATTGTGAGAGCCGGGCCGGGACTCGGCGGAGGGATGATTGGCAACGACTGGTTCTGTTGTTGCTTCTGGGGAGTCATGTGTGGTCCCTGATTAGGTGGTCTGTTGAAGTTACTGTTTCCTCCTCTCCGATTTTGGTTATGATTCTGGAAAGGATGATTCCTGAAATTTGGGTTTCCCATTAGCCCACCCCGCATCGGACCGCCGGGCCCACCGCCTCTTCGTGGCTGGAAATTATTCATCCCAAGGCCTCCACGATTGTTGTTAAATCGAGACATTGGTCCTTTTATCAGCGAAAAAAATACTTAAAATCCTAAAAAAAAATCTGCTGAGTAACAACCTTCTCCCACCGGCGTTTGCAGGTCGATCTTCTCAAAATGGCGACTAACCGTCGTGTGCAGAGGAGTCTTTCTCTTCTCCAGCCCAGCTTGCGCCGCGAGGCTGCGCTCATTGGTCCGCGGCTCTGCAGGAGGAGTCACCGGGCGCGTGCGGAGTCTTTTGAAGGAGCCAGTTACTTTGACTTGACTCCTGATACCACTTTTCTTTGAGTTATTGAGAAAATTGCATTTTACTGCAGTTTACAAATATTACTGCTTAAAAAAATTATAGCACCAGATTACATATCTGATTAAAAATATCTGTTATTTACTGGCTTTTAGTGGGTCCAAGTGTTGTGTGAACTTTGTTGTTGTTTGTACTTAGAAATAAGTTTAATTACTTAGCAGTAATTCATCTAGATGCAGCAATTAAAAAAACCCCTAAAACTAAAAAAAACTCCCAATGATTCACAGAACCGCAATCATTTTAGAACTTTTTATCTTGTTGTTGGGAAAACAAATCTCCAATTTTGTGCACAGTGCCTTGAATAGTTCGGGGCCTGCTTTGCATGCTCACACTGCCTGTCCAATCACATAGCATAAATGAAAAAGGCCTGTCACACAGATGGCACCTTAACTGACAAAATCCGTCGGGATAGAGAGAAACATTATAAGATTAAGATCTTTGAAACTATTTTTGTTCATTTGGCAGCATGTTAAACTGTGAATTTATGTGAATGCAAATAAATTATCCGCAGCACACTTGGTCTGGCCTGGTTACACAAGATGGATATATAATCTTATGTAGAAAGATTCATTAAAAAACAAACCCATCTAATATTTACTTGTTTTCATACTAACACTATTGTTTATGTACTTTTCCAAATCAGATGATAAACCCACCAGTACCAGTAACAACATTTGAAAGGACTTATGCTGTCCAACTGGCATAGAACAAACTTGGCAGTAATCAGTATTTGTTTTTTCATTGT
Organism: Datnioides undecimradiatus; assembly: GCA_008933995.1. Classification (NCBI taxonomy): domain Eukaryota; kingdom Metazoa; phylum Chordata; class Actinopteri; order Lobotiformes; family Datnioididae; genus Datnioides; species Datnioides undecimradiatus. The sequence goes on along the minus strand of WARS01000044.1, from coordinate 10,157,965 downwards.
TACTCTCTTGATTTAAAGGGCTGGTTACTGTTTGCTTAATTATACATTTTACCAAAATGTTAGATTTCCATTTTCCTCCTATCTGTCATTTACCAAGTTAATCCATCTTGTGATATATCCAGCTATGACAAAATGAAGGACGCTCAACTCAGATGTACTTTTTTTGTCATTTATTCTGCATACAGGTGTTTTGGAAACAAAAAAAAAGGGCGGAGAGACCACCAGTCTCGCCTCAACATGTTTTCTTAATGCTCGTCAATATAAACAGACACGCACACACACACACACAAAAAAAAAGAGGATGAGGTGACAACAGTGACAAACACAACGAAACATAAGCTTAATAAACAAAAAAAACACATATGCAGAAAGTCTGAGCAACGTCGACACACAACCCGAGAGAAAACACACAAAACAATGTGACATTATCACACAGGAGAAACGTTGAAATAATGATAATAAAAATGGTGAAACAGAAAGAGGGACAAAGACTCTAAATAAAGAGAAGCAAACACAACGCAGGGCTGCATCAGAGATTCAGAGTGACGGGGGAACATGAAGGGACTCCAGGGGATGAGAGAGACATTCATTGATTTAGCGAATGACAATCGAAACGGATGTCTTTCCTCCTTTTCCACTTTTTTTTTAAAATCAGGTTTGAAAACAGCAACAAAGAACAACGGGTAATCATGAGAGAGAAAATAACATTCACAAAGGAAAATACCGAACACCTGATTTTTAATATATATATATATTTATATATATATATATATATTTAAGCACACACGACTCCTCGGGGTTACACTCTTATGTCCAAGGATTACAAGTTGTTCAAGATTAAGTTTATTACTTTTTTTAAATTCATGAAGACTGGAACAGCTTCTTGCCAAAGCCCTCCAGATGTATAGCCTCTTTTTTTTTTAAGTAAGTGAACTACAATAAGGATTGGGTTTAACTTTAACTCTGATCCTTTATGTTCTGTTAGTGGGTTACAGTAAGTTACAGAGGGAGAGAGCTGGGAGGTGAGTAATCTCTTATATATTGGCCAGTTTTAAACTCAGGGCTGCTTTGGCGTCGTGGATAAAGATATGGAGGAAACAGTTGTTTTCTTTAAGTGTTTGAATTGAGCATGAACGGGGACGAACAGCTGCTCATGTGGTGCGGAAACAGGAACATCTGAACGGGGGCAAAATGCTCAAAGAGGAGAAGTCGGTGGGAGGAACAGTGAGGCGACTCACGGTGTGCGGTCTGTGCGGGCCTGCCACCATCTGGAGTGAAACACACATTTCATGCAGCTGATACTGGTCAGTCATTCCCCACTGAAGCATACAGTCTTATTTTTAAAAACAGGAAATCTACTGAGGTTACTTTAGTTAAAGAATCACACAGTTAAAGCAGAAAGAGGTGACTAACATGCAGGTGTGGAGGCTGAAATAAACAGCACAGGGTGCCAAAGGCATCGATTGATTAGTTTTCTTTTATTTCAATTGGACTGTCTTCATATAATTCAAGATATTTTATCACACTCATTTAAAAAAAGAAAAAAAAAAAAACGAAATGTGAGGCCCCCGTGGATGTTGGGTATGTTAATAAAAAGGGGCGTCCCTAGTAAAGTGGTCAAGATTACTGATACAAGACCCGAACAGGCTGCAGCGCACTGTCATGTGGTGGGCAGAAGGTGGGATGGAAGGATGGATGCGTGGGTTGGTGGGAAATCAGCTGCTCCAGCTTTAAAACCAGCGCTCAAACTGCACCTGAGCAAGACCCTGTGGGACCCCAACACTGGCGGGAGGCTGCAGCCAGACTGAAATTCACCTGGGGAAAAGGAAGCTGCAGGAGCTAGCATGGCTAGTGTACTAACGACAGCAGTCCATAGAGTTGTACATTATATAAAGGACCTTTTACTCTCACTGTCCATGCATTAATGCTTCATTTCAGAGTGCAGTGTTAAGCTAAATGAATCCCACCTTTCCTCTTAAACTGGCTTCTCTCAATCAGTGTATCTTGTGCCATTCTGCATAAAAAAAATGAACTGGGAGCAAAAAATGCGGTCTGACTGCGCCTTAGCACGATCGCTTAAAACGTGACACAGCAGTCAAGGAGAAAAGGGTGAAACAGTGGAAGTGATGGAGGATGTGACAGCAGGGGGTGGGGGGAAGAAGGTTAAAGCAAAATGAGGTAAGAGTGGAGAAGAACTGAGGTCGAGTGGAGGCGTCAGACAGATTGTTTAAATAAAACCAAAGGGAATGTATGGCGTGAGTCAGTGTTTCTCCCTCCGATAGGCTAAGACTTGTGAGTGTCAGCGCTTGGTTCGGCTGCTATCGAGTCAGCGTGTTTGACGAATCTGTTTCCAGTATGAGTGTTTTTGTCGGGCTGCATGAAGAAGCGTGCGTTTAGTTTAGCAGCGTGGGTCAAATTATTAGCATTAGGTGTGTGCGCGTGTGTGTGTGTTTTCATGTGTTTGTTATCTCGCCGATGTGTGTGGAAGAGGGGGTGCTCATGGCTGTTTCCTGTGGGAGAATGGCAGATCAGAAGGTGAGAGGTCAGTGTCTCGGGGTGGGGGTGGGGGGGGCTGGGGATGGGTGGTAAGGGGGGGGTCCACGGTTGGGATGAGGTGAGGTCAGATTGGAGGCAAATACTTCTCAATAAATTCCTTTACAGCCGCCATCTCCTGCAAGAGAGCAGAATGAGAAGAAATGTAAAAAATAAAAAAAATGTCTCTGCAGATCTTTTTTTTTTTTCCTTACGCAGCAGGAGGAGGAACAGTACCTGAGGACAGGAGCTGTGAGGGAGCCCTGGGTAGGTTTGGAAGGTGATCAGCTGAGGGTCACTGACTAAGGATCTGAGTTTCTCCGCCGTCATGGCACCAAAATGCACTGGGATCATGTTGTCCATCTCACCGTGGCACTGCAGGATCGGGATGGTCTTGCTGCCGCTTGACGCCTGCGGGACACACAGGACAGCTGTAAATCTGTTTCTTTAGTTTGAGTTAAGGAGGGAGAGGAACTACATGACGTCTCCCGAAGTAAAACTGGGACTGTACCGATGGGAAGGTCTTGTAAAGTGGTAGCCAGCAACTGAGGGCCACAACGCCAGCCAGCTGATGCTGGCAGGTCAAGGCAGTATACAAGGACAAAGCCCCACCCTGAGGAAGAACGGAGACGGCGGGTTATCACATGCATTCATTTGTATTTCTTCACATACTGTGTTTAAAATAAATGTTTTAACGCTAAGATATGGAGTCCTACCTGAGAGAAGCCACCGAGGATTATGCGGTGCGGGGGGATCCCATTTTTGGCCTCGTGTTCGATTATGGCCTTAACTGGAAGGAAGCCAGAGACAATGTGTGTCACTCAGCACATCTGAGAGACAACATATGGTGCAGACTGTGAAAGCAGCCCTTTGTACGCCGTTTAATAAAGAGCGATTTGCTGCCATTGTGCGAGTATAGTGAGGTGTATCTGCGTCGAGCTACACATTTGAGATTCTCCAGGTGTGTGTGATGTTTGTGAACGATCACTTGATCTTTATCCGTCTCAAAGTGGGTGTTTTGCACTTTAACCACCAGGAGGAGCTTTACACTTTCAATGGAAGCTTAAATTGAATTGTGACAAGCTGCTCTGAAAGGTTTAATGCTGAACTCTTATGCATGGACGCAGCATCGCGGCCGTCACTTATAATCACCTGAAGCTGCCAAAGTGACCGCAGAGGCTGCACACACACATCTGTTTTCACGCTGCCTCTCTGTTTTCTTTACACACGTGACTCCGCATTCAAAACAACCAAAATTTGAATGAACTAAACACAGAAGTGTTGATGGGGACACAGGTTCAGCCTTTAAACAGATGCCTCAGTGTGACGCGGCAGAGTAACCGCAGGGATGTTTTCACTGCACATTAAAATCGATGCGCTGTCACGATCCTGTCGTCTCCAATCTACTCTCAGTACAAGGCAATACAACCTACATGCTCCCACCTGTGGAAGTACCCTCAGTCACCCAGCAGGTAAAAGTTTTAATGATTACGGCCGTCAGGACGAACCGACGGCCTCGAAGCGCCACAGACAGAAGAGGGGAGTCAGAAATCGCTGAGGGACGGACTTTGTTTTTTGTCTTTTCATGGGATTCGTTGTCAATAACAAAAACATAGAATAGAGACTGTCTTATGCTTTGAAGCTGACACGATGACCTCATGGCCCGGCGGTAAAAACACTGGACTCACTGTTGTCTGCTGCCTTCTTGATTCCAGATTCATCCTCTGGGGAGTTGGGGGTGAGACCCATGAGGTCAAACCTGCACACATGCAGAGCGAGCGTTTAAGGAAATCAATAGGCACAATCAGAGTATTGTCAATGCCAATATGGGAGCCTATTGTGGTTTCCAGGGAAACAATGGTGCCCAGTGTTGAGCTAAAAAGCTGTCTCTTTCATCACGCCAACTCACCACGCGGGCATCATCAACTTCATGTTGAGAGTGACGGGAATCTTGGGCCTGCAGGAGGGAGACAGGGAGGCAGAGAGATGAAAACATGACAGCCGGGTTGGGAGCTCACCAGCAGGCAGGTCGGGACGACAGACGCGCCGTCGGTCCGAACCCGCTTTTGCATCCCGACAAGCAAAACTGCGTATTTGTTTACAGGCCGTGCTTCACTTGACGCAACACACGAGGAGAGGGGGATGTTAGCCGTCCTCGCCGCCGACACAGTGACAGGTCCTGAGGCTTAAAATATAAATATATATATAAAAAAAAAAGACTTACGCGTGCGGGCAGATGAATTTGATGTGAGGCAGCTGGATCCCCGTCAGAGTGTCTGCCCACCCATGCCTGGAAAAAAGCAAAATGACTAATCAGTGAATCAGAGCCCAAATGTATTACAACCCGGTGCGTAACTCAGTGTGTGGCTCCACACGCGGTCACTGCTACACATGTTCAGACCGTTTGCACCTCAGGTACAATCAGGCACTTAAGAGCCAAAACACCCACCGCAGGGGATATTTGTAGAGACGCACTGACACGAGTTAACTTCTGATTGAGTGACTCGCGCGACGCCGAGCGCTGATGTGAGAGCTGAGTGAGTCACACGTCGCCATGTTGTCAGTGGTGTGTTATGAAGTTGAGCTACGTGGTCGTCAATTATCGTTTATGCTACACGAGCTGCTCCACGCGTAATGATCCGATATTAAAAACATAAAGCAGAGAGGGAATTTGAGTGTACACACACACACACACACACCATTCATATCTTTTATATTTATCTATACATTTAAAAAACCCATTACATCTAAAGGCCTCCTCAGTCAAAGATGTTTTTGTCCCTCACATTCATCTGCTGAAGGAGGGCAGCTGCTCTGTGTTCACCTTTAAACCTCACTTCACCTGAACGCACCGGAAGGACTCTGTGACATCACGACAGCCAATCGTAGCTCAGTGTGCAGCTCACCTGAGAACAGGTGTCACTTCAGACTTTTAACCTCAATTCACAAAAGATTATCTGAACAGTAAGTGTCGACAGCTGATTTTAAGACTACAACTAGAATTTAAGGACGTTCCTGAACGCCTCACATGCAGACTGCTGCTGCCACCGATACTGTTTTCTCTGATCTCAGCTGAGGTTGTGTTGTTATATTCTTAATTATAGCAGCTAATTACCTGCTGCACATCTAAAGATAGACCAGCGCTCACAGCTCTCGCCTTCTTTTAGCGACTTTCTCACTGATTCCACCGTCGGTTTACACGCTGTTCAGACCTACTGGTCATGTAGTTTACTGGTTGGCGGTGATACATATTTAGTTAATTGCCCAGCCCCATCAGGAGGTTTAGTTCTTAATTAAAAACAATTACATTTTGTTTAAAAGGAATCACAACTAACCTAAAAAACAACCTGTGTTAGTTTCTACTGCTGCTTTCAGACGGGGTTCATGGCGTTGACGAGGTGAGTCCATACGAATGAAGTTTAGTTTCAAAAGCCCTGTTTATGAATTTAAGAGCAGGTTTCAACTCCGTGTTTTAAATCTTATGTGTCAAGCATTGTGCCTTCGTCATCAGTGATGTTCAGGACTGGATACAGAGCCGGAGCTTTACGTTTTCAACAAAGCAGCTTTTGTATTTAATAAAACACAAGAGTCTGACTTTGGCCATTTTTATTTATTCTTTAAAGCTAAATCAGGACCAACTTTATGTTTCTAACACAGGAAGAACGCAAGAACTTTGAATGGAGACTACTTCAGTAAAAGAAGGAGGGAAACTCATTTGCCAATGCAGAAACTAAAACGTCCAAACTATGTGAAGAAAGTACAGGCGCACCACTACGCTACCTCTTCAGATAGAAAACAGAAAAATAAGCCTTTTACATTAAACAGGAAGTGGGAAAAGTTTGAAACATCACTCACCCTGAGTCTCCCAACCCATGAAGGAAGATCACCTGCAGATAAAAAACAGTTTTTAGAGTATTTACAGATTAAAAACAGTGCTTAGGACTTTTTCTTTTCATTGTTTCTAACTTGAAGTACAAATACCACACCTAAAGTAAGGGGAGGGCTTTATAACTTCCAGATACAAAAGACATTTCCGAGTTATCTGACAGATCTGTGTTATCACCACATTAGGCATGTTTATTGCTGGGGGGAGGAAACCTGTGAACAGTGCAGCGTCTTGCACCTGACAAACCCTATAGTAATAAAAAAGTGTCTTTGAGCTTCGGGATAGTTTGTCACATTCCATCGATGTTGTCGGATGAATCGCTGCTACGTGTGCGCACTTGCTCCAAACCGGAGAGGTGCCAATCTCCTGTTCTCGCCAAAGATGATCATTGGCTGCCAGTTTCCACACACACACACACACACACACACACGCGCGCGCGCGCGCGCGCGCGAGCGAGCGCGCGCTCGCTACTCCCCGCAGAGAAACCATGAAAGGGAGTAAAAACAATTTAAGAGAGCCGGCGCTTCACCGCGTGCTTGGCTGGAACTCAGTGACTCGGCTGCGTTTGCTGAGACCAAAGCACTTTGGGGTTTAGAGCCGTGGTCCCGGTGTTTAACAAATCCCCCGGACTGCACCTGAAAACAGCTCGCTTCATGTTTACGCTCGGATCCAGCGGAGCTTCCACACAACGTCTCTGCTCGCCGTGCAGCACTTGTTACGCCTACGCCTACAGGTGCAGCTACAGGTGTGGTTTCTCTTTGCACAGGAGAGGAATTCATTTGGACTCGCTACAGTCGCAGAAATCACGTCTTTCTCCTCCTTACTGATGAAGCTCGTCGCTTTAAAGCGGCTCGATCTGTCATTTCTTCACTGACAAACAATACCTGTGTGAACAAACCTGTATTAACAATGTTCTTGCGGCGGCGCCTTTTTGCGTGACTCCCGCGGCTCAGCGCGTCCTTGAGCAAGACGTCAGCACCTTTTCCTTCACTCATCCTCGGCTGCTGAGCGAACATGTGATGTCTGGTGTTCTCACTTACCGCCGCGGTCTCCTTCTCCGTCCCGGACACCGTCACAGCCTCGGCGAGCAGCGGCACAGACATGTTGTTGCCACACATACACTGTAGGAGGTGCTGGAGTCAGAGGAGGAGACACAAACAGCGGGGGTCAGCTGACTGGAAGAAGTACACCAAATATGTTGTCATGTGCACTGGCACCAAACAAAAAGCTTTATTTAACTCGCATATTTCAGATACGTTGAGCAATTTGCAAAAAATCCCCCTCGTCATTTTTTGCATTATGAGTTTCCAGCGCCTTCGTATTAACCATCGGGCCGTTCACGTGATAGATGCAACAGAACATATCTAAAAAGAGGTTGAACTTCTGGCTTCCGAGAGATTAATCAAGGAGCAGTTTTCGAGATGATAAATGATTTTAATAGTGCAAACAGATATCAGCTCACACCAATAACCGACCCATCTATTTTACTTCTAATGAACCAGCCCAGGGCTCAGGACTCGGCTGATTACATCCCATCAAACTCATTTTCTCTGGTTTCCACATCTGCAGGACACATGAAGTGTGCACGCTCAATAAAGCAGACGAGGACAACGTTTCCACTAGAGACATGTTTTAACGTCCTGTTTCTCATTTTCAGTTCGAGTTACGCAATGAAATCGTCCTAAACAATGTCCTCAGACTGTCCGGCGTGCTGTTTAACGCTTTGACTGACCAGCTTCAGGTATTATTCAGAGCAATGAGCGCCCCCGCGGTTTTTCTTTGGGCTCTTCTTTTTACCTCTCAGGCAACATAAAGGCCGCCATACCCTCTGACTGGAAGAGGCTGTTATTCAGAGCTATATAAAGCACTTCCACTTCCTGCGCATGTGTGTAGAATATTAAAAATCGTGACATTTATATTTTTATTCACGGTGAATATTCTCCACAAGAAACCACGGGAATTAAACATCTATCAGAGATAAGGCAGCAAAGGGCAGCGGGCCTGCAGAACGGAAACACACTGACTCGGTCAACATTAGCTGTTTGCAGATCTGCTGTACCGTTATCAGTTTATATGTAAAAAGTTACTGGGAACTGACGCATAAGAGAGGCAACATTCGGTTTAAGGTGCTTTGGAAATAGTGTCGCAGTGCTTTATAGTTTGCCAATCAGAGCACGGCACCTTAAAAACAAATTAAGGTAACCTGTGGCAACCTTTTCTTGATCTTACACGCTTACGTTAAACAAAAAACACATTTCTCATTATCATATTTTTAAGTATTTGACCCAAATAGTGAGTAACGGTCATTCTTCTGGTATCCACCTAATCACTAATCACTGCAGCTCTAAGTCATTAAGTAACATGATGGATCATAAAATACAAACTAAAACACTCAAACCACCAGGATCACTGCAAACAGAGGCCTGGCAGACGCACATAACGGGCGGCGCGTTGTGCTATCCGTCATGTAGTCTTTGTGACATGGAGGACGACAATGCAGCGGCTCAGTCAGGACAGTTACAACCGGCTGCTTACTGTATCCGTGCCGCCATTCAGTCATTCACGCGGACAACAAAGCTGAACATACCACGAACACGCACACAAACACACAATGGACCTGCCGCTGAACCCAAAAACGGCCGTCGTGAGGCGTGTGTTTGTGTGAGCGGGGCAGGTTTCTGTAGTCAGCAAGTGATGAGACTCTTTGACCGAATGAAAAGCACCCCACCCCCCCCAGGTCTGTGTGTCTGTAAATCGGCGGCAGGCGTCCATCCCCTCCGAGCAGTGAGTCAGCCATCGGTAACAAGCATCAAGATCAGTGTTGTGGTTTTACAGTAAAGCCTTCGCCCCGTAATGCCCTTTACTTTCTGATGATGCTGGACAGGACGAGGCAAGGCGGGACGGGCGGGTCAGGTGGCGTGCTGTCTGATTGGCAAACAGGCGATGAGGAGACGGCGAAATGTCTGAAACACAAAGGTTAATGTGTAAACCCTGGGTGGCATTATACTACACGGGTGTTAAAATTCCACCGCTGTTATGGCCGAGCGGCTGAACGCTGCTCAGCTTTACTTGTGTGTGTGTGTGTGTGTGTGCGTGTGTGTTTGCTCTTTGGCAGGTGACAAATCGCCATCTGAAGGTCACATGCGCAGCTGAAATACATGGAAGCGGGTGGTAAATGTGTGATTTAAGGCTGCAAACCGTGCACAGAAGAGGGTTGTTTTCGCCCCGCGTCCTGACCCTTGATAAATGAGTAATGGTGGAATAATAACTGGGCAGGGTGAAGTTCGGGGAAACGGTCTGTGTTCAGTGCTGTACAAAGTTCTGGGGTGAATCTTTAAGCATGATGGGAGATTTCCACATCTATTCCTGCAGTGAAATGGAAATTCACTTTAGTACTGTTTTATATACGATATATATCCTATGGTTGTCTACTGCCATTATACTTTAACGCTTCTATTACTGTAATATTGTATTTTTAAACCCACTGGATTGATTTATTGATTAACAGATTAGATAACTGTGAAATAAAATGTATTGTTACAGAATAAACCTCAACTTTCTTAACTCTCACTCTCATTAATCATCTTGTAGGACTTTGCAGGTGCGTAACTCTTGGTTTGTTCAACACCGGACACAATCGTCTTTATAATACAACATAAAAGTCCAGCTAAAGCAGCTTTAACACTAAAATGCTGACCACACGTTTCTGTATAAGTGTGAAACAATCTAATAATGCCAGATATAATATTCTTTTCTGCAGAACCAACACTTTTTAAATACATTACTCTCGTACTTTTAATCAACTATGGCTTTAAATACAGGACTTTTACCTGTTCAGGAGCATTTTGAACCAGTAGTATTGGTTCTTTGTTAATACACGTTTGCTACCTGGCAATTTACCAACGCCCCCATTCATTTCGATCCTGCCTGAGCGAATGACAGGAACCAAATGTGATGTCATTAAACATGTGCATCACAAGAGGTGCATTCGTTGTCACCAAATTGCAATTCAGCGTCAACCGCAAACGCTATGCAGCTGCACATGTGGGAACGGACTGAGCCACATAGATAATATGACTAAAAGCAGACCGCACAGGAAGAGGAGTGCAAGAAAGAAAGAGATGATAAGGAAAGATAGAGAAGGAGTGAGAGATGGAGGAGTGCAGGGAGATTGGACAATCTGTACAAACAAGTAGGACAAACCCTAAAATAGATAGCTTATGCAAAAAGACGATTAATCACGTTTATGCCTCCTTTTTCCACCTGTTATTATTCAGAAGATTAGCGTTGACCTGTAACGCAGACGGACGGCAGAAAGCACTGTATGGGTTTTAAATGCACGGTCTAAGAAACAATGGCTCGCTCCCAGAGCTTCTGGGGGAGGCCGATGGTTAAAAATAGTGTCACGCTGTGTACGAGCACCCAGTCCAATTCAGGTTGGGTCTAAAAAAACAAGTGAAACCCGGACTTGTTCCAATAAACAAATTTAATCTAAGCCCTGGACTTTCTCAGCGCACGAAGCTCCTGACCGTTTACTCCTCGCGCAACCACATAGCTGCCGCGAACAGGCTGATTGATAACATTTATTTCCACGACCCCTTTGCCGGTAATCATGAATATTTAAGTCGCGGATGGAAATGCGGCAACTATACCTCCACCTCCAGCAAAGTGTTTAAAGTTTATGGGTGCACACAGCAGAAAGTGATCAGATTCACATACTGACGTCAGCAGCAGTGATGTTACTTTCATCATCTGTAAAATATCAACAGAGCATCAAAATGTTAAGTATAAGACTCACAAATACGTCGCTCAAACTGATTACACTGGAAATCTTCACACTAGCAAAGCTGCAAGCAAGCAATGTTGCGTTCTGCAAGTCAATCAATCACTTCATTGATCATCACAGTGAGTTATGTCATTTTTGACCTGCTTGTTGCACAGCTTGAGCATTTTTAAAGACACTGCCGTTTGCAGCTGGGACGTGTCTTGCTATTTTCCTTCCATTCATCACATAAAGTAATAGACTGATGAATGAAAACAAACATCAGTTGCTTTTCTAGGATGATCTACACGTTGGCCAGTGGGTTTAAAGTCCCAACAATGAAACTCCTCATCACTCCTCCGGGGGCCCAGCTGGGGGAGCTTTGTGCATGTCAAGTCCATTCTATTTAAAACAGCCCAACATCACAAATCACAAATTTGCCTCAAAGGGGCTTTACAATCTGTACAGCACACGGCTCCCTCTATTGTTACACCACTGACTCAGATAAGGAAAACTCGCCCCCCTCTCTCTCTCTACCCCCTCACTCCCTGTCATCTTTGAATTGTAAATAGATTACAATGTTGCAGGTTGATGTAACAGACATAGATGATGAATATAAACATGGAAAGACTGAATAACAGTTGGGTAATGACAGGCTGTGGCTATTTATCTTTATAAACCTACTTTCTAGGTGACACAAAGAAAGAAAGAAAGAAAGGCTGTGTTGCAGCCAACTTAAAGCACATCACGAGTCTCCATCCTGCATGACTCCAATTACATTTAAGTCAAAGACAAAAAAAAAAAAACTGCAGTCAGTGTGTGGACGCTAAACACACACACACACACACACACACACACACACACACACACACACACACACACAAGGCTGCTGCATTCAGACAGCTCTTTGCTCAAAAGCTACGGATGGCTGGCAAACAACAGGGTAATATGCGGCACTGAGTGACAGGCATCCCCCTCCTCCTCCTCTTACACACACACACACACACACACAGCCCGCTGCTATTCTCTATTGAAGGATGTTAACAGCTCGGCTAGCTAGCTGGTGTAGAATAGCACCGCAGTCCAATAAAGAGCAAACCGTGAAGAGTTAACGGTAAAAACGCGGCGATCAAACATCTAATCGGAGGAATCAGAGTCGGCGGCTGAGGGAGAGGAAGCGGGCGGTGCGGGTGTCGAGGAGGAAGGAGACAATGAATGGCTGAAGCTTAGCCCCAATACCACCATCATCATCCTCATCCTCTTCAACCTCAGCAGTGATGGCATTCAGCAGTGTAAAGCACTCGGGTTTAATCCCGGTTTAGCTGCCACACACACACACACACACACACACACACACACACACACACACACACACACACACACACACACACACACACACACACACACACACAATAACCGGGGATAGTGGTTGGTAGAGCGGCTAGCTAACAGCGCACATTAATTGTATTGTCTTCTGCCGGTGCCTGTCTTCGCCTCCCCCGGGCTAACGCTGCGGTTCAAACTCCGACCTCTAACACGGGCCGTTTTAAAGAAGACACGCCAAACACCAAACGGCTCCAACGCGAATCGGCTTGGACCGGGATAAAGTGCTTATAAATGAAAACCCGCGGCCCGCTAGCGAATACAAATTCATACACTCACCGCTTGCTGTCCCAGTTCTCGACGGAACGGAACTTCCGCTACTGGCCGCACACAAGCAGGGGGCGGGAACAGAACGTAGAGACGTCATCGCATAGCAACGCCCTGCCGCGCTTCATCACGACCGTGGATACAGTTTATATCACGAGGGATTATTGCCTATAATCTGATACGACGTTCATCAACAATACTTTGTTTTAATTAATGATAATACAGATATAGTTAATATATTTAAATGTATGACCAAGATAAACGGTGAGAACATTACTGTGACTTCTACAACTTCAGTTTATTAATTATCTACAGTACTATACCAATATTCTCATATATCATTGTCAAGCATAACCCCTGCATGTTGTGTATACTGTAGCTATATAGACATACATGTGTACACTACACAGCATAAATAACCATCCACTTCATGTATACAAGGTAATCTATTACATTTTCTGGTCAGTATTTATTCCCCAGCGTCTTTTTAAATGTACAGAAACATTTGTTCAGAACTAGTACATTTTGCTGGTCACTGTTCTTTTTTTATGTATTTTAAAATGTTAAAAAAATAATTAAAATAGTTTACCTGTAAGTACACTGATAGCTGAAGACTTGAGTCCCTCGTATGTGCACACATACTACTTACACATACCAAATACAGTGCTATTTTAAATTTGGTAAATGATCTATGACTTCCACAATTCAATATGAATAACCAACAATAATCAGCAATATATGCCTGCAACAGGAGGCCTCATGTTTTAAGACACTGATAGTAGATGTGCGTTTTCTAAGATGAATTTTAATATATTTATGTTTATTTGCTTGTTGCCACTAGCAAATAAATGCAAATGAAAAATGACTGTTTAAATATTCTGCTTTTTGTCTTTTGTTTTATTTTGTTTGAATTGCACATTACTCACTGAAATAATGAAACAGGCCAGGACGTTCTGCCAGCTTTATTTCCATTTCCTCTGAGAGTGTTCAAGACACAGTGCTTCTCTAAATGTGCTTTGTAAAAACTGCATCTATGTTTAGATTCCACTAGAAGTAAGTACATTTTACTCGATCTGGCAAACAGACCTTTTAAACAAATTTAAACTCTCTATAATGAATATGTGCTTGAATATTCACCATAGCATCAACTAAAATCATAGATCAGAAATTATAATGCATGTAAAAAAAAAGCAAATTACTCTGCTTCCATTTCAGTTATCTTTGTAAATATGTTTTCATTCTTGGAGACCTAACATCATATTTCCTTGTAACTTACGGTCCTTGCACATTCTCCTAAAAGCACTCAAGTGTTACCAGAATGCACGGTGACACAATAAATTACTAACACAGTGAAATCATGAATAATGATTTCTGGAAAAGACAAAACAGAGGATATAAAGGAAATAGGACTGCTTGTAGGGAGTTTGTGCCAGCGAGCTTTGGTCTGACAGCATCCTCAAATGGCAACATGCACTTGGTTGTATTAATTGTTAACGAATGATACCGAAGAGGAGCACAGCTTGTTCGCGTCTGCTGCTGTGAATTAAAGGAGGGAACGCACCTCTACTGCAGAAAGCCTGTTGGAACTGGTCCAAAAGGGTCCTCAAGACCCTCATTCAGGCCTCAACTCCTCTCCCTCTTCCTCAGATGTGAATTTATTAACACACTGTCAATGCGGCATGAGGCAGTACATCACTTTGTTAGTATAAAACCCTGCTCAAACGAAACAGCAGTCACATAACAAACCACTAGAGGGCAGAAAATATACACCACTGGTTACAAGGAGCTTATGTATACAGAGTGGCTTAAAATATCAAATTTCTAACCATATTTTGGAAGTATATCTATTTTTTTCATTTGAGACCATGTTTTACACCTAAAAATTGAACCCGGCATGGAAAAAACAAGGCAAGCAAAGTCCTAAATTCATCAAAAAGCACCATCACTCTGGTTTACTTTCAGCTGTCAGCATTTTATTTAGGAGTCACTTTATTGAAGTGGTGGATATGATTAGACATAAATCAGAGTGCACAGGTTAAACTGATAACAACAGACTTGATCTGAGTGTCAAGTGTTTCATGCGTTTATTATTAAGCTTTTTGCCCACATTAAGCCTTCACTCTTTATTGCCATAGAAAACAGAGCAACAGCTTGGCACTTCCAAACACACCTGAAGCTCTCTGGTCTTCAGATTTCCGTGCTGAGCCCCGGTCGAGCTCAACCAACCTGCCGGCACGCAGCGTTGGACTCATCTTAGACTTTTTGACACCTGTAAAACAGACGCCACTGAAACCTTTCCTCCTCCTCCTCCTCCTCCTCCCACTCTCATCTACTTCCTCTTCCTTCTCCCGACTCTCTGGAGATTTCAGGAAATGAAGTTGGTTTGTGGGATGATGCTCTCCACTTTGTGATCTGCAGGGTTGGCCGCTGCCTCGTAGTTACAGATCGTCACTTCATGTCTGTGAGCCTAGGCGAGTAAAACAGGAGGACAGATCGGTTGACTTAAAGCAGCAGCATGTTTCAGGTACATCTATCTGAAAGCAATGCACTTCAATCCAATTAATGCAAACATATAAAAAGGCATTTGTCAACTTTATAGTCATTATTAAGCATGTTAAAGTAATAGTTCAGGGTTTTTGAAGTGGGGTCGTATGAGGGACTTCTTCATAGTCAGGGCATTACCCACAGTAGATGGCTGTCAGCATACCCCGAGTTTGGAGTACCAGCAAAAGTACTGGTGTAAGAAGTTAAGCAATGTGCTGCTGTGAACATATTTTAGGGTCACACCTCCCCACTTCAAATTAACCAGAACTGCTCCATTATGACTTTTTGGCTGACCTCAGAGTATTCTCCCCTCAGGCCGATGTAGTAGACCCTGGTGCTCTCTGATCCAAAGTTCTTCGAGATGTGGATGGAGAGGTGCTGAACATTGGAAAAACGAGTGATCCTGGAAACCATGACACAACGGGTCAGTCTGAAGCTACAGCTTGGAAATGAAATATACACTAAACTGTCTTTGGCCGAGTGAGCAGTGTGGAGCAGCAGAGGATCAAGAGAGGAATCAAACGTAGCATACATCTGGAGCAACGGCTTAAAGAGAACGACCCGGTGCCTGTCGGGAAGGAGTACTGTGGAGATTTTGGGAAATGTTTTAATTTGACATTAGACATTGTAGAATGCAACGATGTCATTTGAATTAAAATGTTCTAGAGCTGAATAATGTAATTAGGACCCCGACCGGCTGAATGTCAGGTGCAGACAAGCGTGACGTACAGCGACAAACGGAGTTGGTTCCACTTGCGTTTTGAACGCTTCTCTGAGCCGATCGCAGTGATCGGATTTCGCTGCATCGTGTCGCTGGGGCGTCCAGGGTGTGCTCATGATGCATCTTACATACAAGCTGCAGCTCAATATGCAGAGTGTTTGCTCAGCGAGAAGGTGAAGAAGAAACGCGCAGTAAGTCACAAACATATGACTTGGTATATCTGAGAATGAAAGCGCCTGCTTCATCAGCTTGTTTGGACGCCACAAACTCACAGGCTTCTCATATGCCAGATGGAAAGTGTTGATTTGAGACCAGCAAATCATGCTTGAAGGCAGAAAGATAATGAGGTGCTAAAGTTTAATAAAATAAATAAATAAATAAAAAAAATCCTGCTCTCACTTTGTTGGGTACTCCAGCTCTGCAACAGGGTCTCTGTTGAGTCTGAAGGCTTGTTCGGGTTCTCTGCCAGTGTCGTCAAAGGACATCTGAGGGATGTTCTTGTAGCTGGAATGAAAAATAAGTATAATATATGAGGGAAGCTGCGGCTCAGACACCCTGGTGTTAAATACCACCGGTAATCAGTGCTTACAGCTAGGTCTGCCAAAATCTTCTCGTTTGCTTGCTCTCTACATTTGAACAACAACCTCTGTTTTATATTAGCTGTAAACAAAGATCTGTCTCAGTGCGTTGTCTGGACGTGTCTGGATATAGACTGCATTTTAATACCGGGTGTAAATGATTTTCGGTTTAGTTGGAGTGTTGTTTAATATGACTTCCAACCATTTGTATAGTGTAATGTGAATTTTTAAACAAAGGTTTTGGGGTGTCCTGCTGTATCCCAAGCATACACAGCCCTTAACACAAAACAAAGAGGCAGGGACAGACACTCACAGTCGTATCTCAGCCGGATGAGAGTCGTCATCTTCTCCAGAGATGATGATGCCTTTCAGCTTCACGCTGCCTGTAAAACTGAGAGATGACACGCTCATACCCTGCTGCTATCTTTAACAATGGGGCAAAACCACAAAGAAGACGCTATCGGGACAAACAACCAGGATGTTGTGAAAGATGAGAAGAGAGCCGAAGCTGTCACAAGATATTAAAGGTGAATTATGAAAATAAAAAGTGAAAGGCGGAGGAGAGTCGGAAGAAGCAAAACCTAAAGAGGTCATCTTATTATCATCAACATACCAATCCATTTCATAATGATGATGGTGATGATGAAGGTTTCAGGACTTACGGGATGTTGAACAGAAGCTCTTCATCGGCGTCGCTCTCAACATACTGAAACAAGAAGACAACGAATCCTTTCTGAGTTGCAGCAGCAATGAACCTGTACTCACACGTATGTAGAGACCCTGTTGCCAGGACGATCTGTCCGAACTGGACATTTTGAAAAAAGCCAGTATTTCTCAAACAGAGGTTGTTGTATTTTGTATAGTGCACAGGCTGTAAAGCCTATTGGCACATGTATACGTAAACTTGTCTTGCCGACAGCTATCTGAACCCAGCAAGAAGCACAATGCTGCACATATAATAAAAACACAAGTAATATCCTCAATTACTTCCCTTTTCATTGATAGTTATCATTTTATGCTAATGCATGAGTCTAATTCACTATGTTTAACATGCAATCATTGTACGTTGGACTTTATTCCACTATATGTATTTAATAAAATTACTTACTTCAAAAGTTTTAAATACAAATTATCATTACCAAATAAATGATGATATATATTTAAGATACCCGACAGTATGGTAAAATCAGAATGATTAGCCCCACCTTTAGCAGCTGCACCATCAAAGCAATGAACACAGTATTGCATTACCAAACGCTATCCTGTATTAGAATATATACGATCCTGAAGTGGCTGTTCTGTATTGTGAATACTTCATTATACTTAAAGGCAAATACTTTTGTGTTTTCACTGCTGTGACACTTTGATTTAAAGTCTATGAGACACTGCAGTAAAATCTTTTCATACATCTGTCCACAGTGGGCCAGTGCTGGGGAGTTCATGACTAAACGGTATTTAGACTCAGAAAGCAGCCGCATATGTTTCGTCAGTCTTTAAAGAGATTTAAATAAAGTTTTGTTTGTTTGTTTAAGTGACTGCGCAGCACCGAGAGGCTCAGCGACAGCAGCCCCACAGAAGTGCACTCTCACCGGTCACACAGACAGGGAACGCCCGTGTGACTTCTCCCTGGGTATGTTTGTTCACAGGGGGTACGAGCAGGGCAGCTGACCGGGTCAGGGGCTCTGTGCGGCCGTTACCTTATCCCGGTTGTTCCGCTGATCCCACGGCTTGAACACCAGCTTCCCATCTCCATCCCTGCTCTCGTTCAGACACTGCAGCTTCTCCAGGTCGATCCGCCGATACAGTCCGTACTCCAGGCCCCTCTCCGCGGGCTCGTGCTCCGCCTCGCACCCGCAGCCATGGCCGTGTCCATGGCCGTGACCGTGCCCGGACATTGTGGAGCTCTAAACGCCTCTTTCCGTTACAGTTAGGTCGGACAGAGAGGAGCGAACTGTACAACCCTTCGCCCAGGTTGTTTTCACGAAAATGAAGTGCGAGCAGCAAGTTTTACTTCGCGACCTGAAGCGAACCGACTTCCGGGTCAAGAGAACGGACGTTCCAAAGATACTTCCTGTTTTTAATTTTCAAAATAAAGCAAGAGTTCCTCGTGAGTTTAATCGCAAACTACAAATATACAGCTGTTTTGACCCCGTTTGCCTGGATTTATCTGTATAAAACTAAGAAGAAAAAGGCATCATTAGGAAATAAAAAGTAAACAGACATCCTGAAAGCATACGTGTTTTCTGATATCCTGCATTCATTTGAATAACTTTGCAATTGCTTGATTAAATTGTTTGTGTATTTAATCTGGTCACATCTTTTTTCATTAATTTTGAAAATGTTCAGTCTTTCTATCAATGAGCCTTTAAAGATAAAGGATTTACTGAACTGTATACTTGAACTGACACTCTGTTGGCAAGTTCAATTGCCCTCTGCATTGTTCACATTGCAGTATAGTTTTTAAATTTGAATTAGCGTTTGAATATAGTCCAGTAAGACTGCTTTAATTTTAGAAAATTGAGTGTCAAACGTGTCAAACCAATCATTTAATATATTATAAAGTTGAAAATACAAATATAAATGGGATTATTGCGTTTTTATTTTAACATATACACAGGTGAAAAATAATAAATTCAATAAATTCTATTTATGGAATTAGTTCACTCACATTTTACTTTGAAGGGAAAGACAGCGTTGCCGGAAGTCGTCCTTTACGCATTATGGCCACTTTGCCAGGATGAACAGCAAAACACCAAACACGCGTGATGTGTCCTCTGATTGGCTCGCACCTTTTGCCACCAAACGTCAATACTGTCGTAAATTGTTTGGGACTATCGAAAATTAAAACCCGCATATAAATATAGCACACAGTGACAGCAGTAAGCAAGTGTAACTTATACGGACAGGGGTGGAAAAATATAATATCTAGTATAATATCTACACGCGACCCTCCATAACAGGTTATGGTCAATGTCTTTACATGAGTTAAAAGCAGTGTCAGACATTGAATTTAGGAACAATATTACATAAAATAGTAAAAATAGTCTATCAGTAAAATTCTTTCTCACTCAAATTAAAGTATGAATACAGTTACTGTGTTTTGCATTAAAATATCAAAAGTAAAACAGTATTGTGCACATAATTCAGGCACAGAATCATTTAAAGTGTTTCTCATCATGCATTGATGTTGAAGCATGACTCATCTCTCTCTCTCTCTCTCATATATATATAAATCTAAGTGTACATATACACCAAAAATCTCCCAAAAGAGAGGGATTCATAAAAATTCGTTTCAGATAGTTTTCATTTCAAGCACATCATAAACACAGATTATTAAATTTACTATAAATCATAAACAATACGAATGAGAAAAATCTATTGAAATCATGGATGTTAAGAGATATTCAGAACAAGGGCAAAACACAAAATGTAGGTTTAATTAACAATAAATACCACATTACATGATTTAAGAAAAACATTTTATGTAAACAATATGCTAATAATTTCCTATGAAAACCTAAATGACAAAGGGGCAGTTAAAAAATGAACTCACATCCTATGCTGAAATTGTTTCATGTGTCTCGTCTGCAGGATATTTAAATATTTTCAATCATTTAGAAAGAAACTAAAACACAAAAAGTCAATATTTTGTATCCTGAGGGCACTTACGATGTTTTGCGTCTCTTGATAAACACCACACAAAAAGATTTAAGGGCAAAAAGTCAATTTTTAATAAAAATGACCATATAACATTTATTAAAATCTAATAAAATTACAATTTTAAATCTACTTCCTTTCGGGCCCATGTCGTGGCGTACCAGGTCCCAGTGTTGAAAATAAATACATCTCGTCATTGTTGTGGACTGAAGCTGCAGACATCCTATCAACATCTTTCCTTATTGTTATTTTTCCTTGTTCTTCTCATCCTGCAGTCTCTCCAGCCCCTCACTCCAGCTCAGTTTGTCACAGTGAAGCAGATAGAAACGGGGACACACACGTTCAACAGCAGGAAAACATGATCTGAAGCCACAGGAGGGTTAAAATAAGTCTACAATGTGTTTGTGTGTCTGTGTGTGCGTCTTTCACTGGTGTCATAAAAACATGATTGATGTTATGCACGTGTGTGTGTGTGTGTGTGTGTGTTTCTTTATTTTAAAAGCAGAGTATTTAACCAGCCACTCAATGCCTCTGGTAGAGTCTTAATACCTCGGCCGACGTGCACCATGCATGCCATTAAAAGAGAAAATAAGAGCGTGTACAGCTTTTCCTCATGTAGTGTATCACTTCATCAGAATGGAAAGTAACAAACAAACATCCTTAAAATTAACTGTATAAATATGTTTTTCTGTCTCGCTGAGGAAAACGTTTGTGTTTACTGTAATACCAAAACACTTTTTTGGTTTCCTGAGTCAGATGAGAAGGTTGATAACACTCTCGTGTCTGTACGACAATCAATAAGCTAAAAACCAACAGCTGGTTAGCGTCACACAAAGACTGCACACATGACAGTTTTGCAAGAGGCCACAGACCAAGTCATTTCTCAAAAGTGTCTCCTAACTTCCTGATGTCTCAGCGGGTCGCCTGGCAACATCTATTCTGTATGTGAGCAAAACATAGGAAGCTGATCAGCGAGCTTTAGGTGCTGGTAACTGCTTTTGTTATCTGGGGATAGAGCCAGGAGAGCCCTTTCCCCCTGTGTGCAGTCTGCATGCTAAGCTACACTAACTGGCTGCTGGCTCTTCATACTGTGTATCAACACCAGAGTGGCAGAGTCTTCTCCTCTAACTCCCGGTACGAAAGCAGAAAAGCAAGTTTCCCCAAAAGCTCAAGCTATTCCTTTTAAAAATGTCTGCTATCGAACGAGAAGAAGTAACAGACTGTGTGTGTGTGTGTGTGTGTGTGTGTGTGTGTGTGTGTCCTTTGCATCTCATAAAAAGACAGTAATTCATGATTTAAATACTTATTAAAAGACCCCCCCCAAACAAATGCCACCACTTAAATAAAATTAAACAAAAAAAAAACAAAAAACATTTTTCCACCAAATACTGAAAAGTTATTTTGATATGTTTGATGGTTAAAGGTGTGTACGACTCTGTGTGTGTGTGTGTGTGTGTGTGTGTGTGTGTGTGTGTGTGTGTGTGTGTGCAGGGATGAATGGGTCCCCAGTAAATTTCTTTTCTAATCTTAAATTAAACAGTTGGAATTCATAAAATACATTCAGTCTCTTTCACACTATCGACGGGAGAATCTGTTCTTGAAAGCTTTGATAGTTTTGGCCATCATGGGGGCGATTTCTGCGAGAGGAAGGAGACGAGAGCAAATGCTTTAAATGGAAAAAGCACCCAGACGTGACTCACGAATCAAATCTGATTCACTCTATGATTCTTCTGCTCAGGGTCGTTAACACACGCACACTTACTTTTGACCTGTGGCTTGTCTCTGGCTGCATGTCCACCTCCTCCTCCGCCTCCTCCTCCGCCTCCACCTCCACCTGGTGCTGAGGAGCGAGAGGAGCTGGGGTTAGGGTTGAGTTGGGAGGAGGAGGGGCGGCTTGATTCGCCAGAGTAGTCGACAGTTGCCGGCCTTATTCTGAAAAACACAGGAAGACAAAAAGGTCACAGAGTCTGAGCTCAAATATGAAAGGCAGAAAAAAAAAACATGTACCTCTAAAGAACCTGCGACTAATCATCTAGATTAAGCAATAATCAGTAATTAAACTAATTATCTTCCAGTTTAATGAGCGTATAAACCGTTAGATAAGACACTGAACAACTATTAATCCTTACTTCAGCAAATGATTAGCGATTTTGCTTAATAAACACAGAAAAGACAATTAGATTAACTCATTTAAATGAGTTGGTCATCTGTAGCAGCCTGTATATGTATTAACAGTGATTGGATATTTCATTTAAATCAATAAACAAACAATTTACCCCCATAAAAACCATTTTTCTCCCTTTGTCTCTCTGAAGCTTTGATTATGACTGGTTTCAGGAAGACTCACATAAAACAATACAATTTAATATTACAGTAATATAGGTGCATGTATACTGAGTGTGACGGTGAAGGTTGAGGCGGTGTGAGGCAGCAGAGGACTGACCTGATGGGTGCGGCGGCGGCGGTGGAGGCCAGTGTGGACAAACCGCTGGTGGTGCCGAACTTCTCCTGACGGCGGCGGACGTCGCGTGGCGGTTTGGCGACAGAATTGACAAACGCCATCTTAACCTGCCGCCCTGTCGGGAACAAAGCACCAACGTGTGACTTTTGCAGAAATCAGACTGAACCCGCAACTAGAAGGACGGAGGACCGTCACGCCGATCGTCATGGTTACTTCAGACTCTCCCACCTTTTGGCTTATTGGCGTGTGCGGACGAAATGTTCTGGGTGAGCAGCCTCAGTCGCTCCTCGCGCTCGTCGTGCAGCCTCAGATACATCTCCCTCCACGACTCGAACTCCTGAGGAGACTCGCGCTTGAAGTCCCGCTGACAGTGGCGCATCCACAGATCGTCTGACTCCTCCGTGAACCACTGAAAAAGAAAAGCAGTCGGCGAGAGACGTCGTCAGTCCTCCCGGGCTCCACGGTCACTTCACTTTTCAATCTACAGTTCTGTTTTTCCTCCACTGGATGTTCGTTTGCCGCACTCTATGCTGCACACACACACCGAGGGCCAAGATAACACAAGGACAGATGCTAAAAGATTACAATTTAACATTTGCAATTGCGTCGTGGAGCAAAACAGTCTGAGGAGGTCAAACATCCAGCGATACTCCGAGCGTTACCTGGTTGCTCTGCTCGATGCGGTACAGCTGCTCAGGTGTACACCGCTCCAGCACCGGCTCCAGGATCTCAAACGGCACCCCTCCCACCTCCGCGATGGCTGAAAGAGCACAGAGGCAGCGAAAGGTCACACCTGCGCGGTCGTGTTTGCTTTAATCACCTCGGGATGGCAGGTGGGTGGGAAGTGACCACAGCAGAGCTCATATCAGCTCTGAAGTATTGCTCAGTTCATCTTTTATCTGTTTACCTTTCATCCTTTAAGCCACGTCCTTCTTTTTCCTCTTAGAAGCATTTAATAAAGGATCAATATTTACATTATAAATAGATTTTGGTCCATTATTTTGCTTTACAGCTTTGTTAGCTCGAGATCCATCTGAACAGCAGAGAATATACGGCGGCCCCACTCACAGTCGATGTTGTTCTGCAGCACACGGATGCACTGCTCGTACAAAGTCATCATCCTGGGCAAGTAGGATGTCTTTGATCCCGAGTAGACCACCATCTTGGAGTTGAAACGCTTCCCTGTGAACCCGGCGTCCTCCTCGTCGTTGCAGACAGGAACTGAAAGTGAGGGAGGACAGAGGCGGGGCGTGAGGTGCTGCTGGTACAAGTTCATGCATGACAACAGTCGTATACTTGGACAAAGAGCATTATTAAAGAACATATTTCAGTTTAAAATCCTTTATTAACTTATGAGATGTGTATTTTTAAAGGCGAGGGCGCTACCTTTCCGTCTCTGAGGCGACAGCGGTGTGACATCGATGGAGGGCAGAGGTCTGTAGTTGGGCTGAATCACCGGCAGAGGGATTTCAGGAAGAGTCGGCACAGCCTCGACCACCTGCGCACAACATCACATTAACATCAACAGGATGCAGGATCTGCAGGGGCAGCTCTATGCACAGAGGGTAACAAACGAAGAAGACGATTGTTACGACGACGGTTAGCTTAGCATCAAGACTGGGATCAAAGGGAAACAGCTAGCCTGACTTTAGAGGTGTCTTCACCTTTAGGCAGAGCCAGGCGAGCGGTTTCTATGTTTCCAATGAAAGGTTATTTAATAAGGCTATTAAATATTAAAAAGCATTTATTATGGGGGCAGAGTCACTGAATGTGCCGAAGTGTTTTCACTGCTTCTTTGTCTGGAGCGGTTCATTTTACAAACGGCTGTTGTTCGAATTCAAATGAACCACAAAAGAGAACTTCTGTGACACTTGTGAGACTCTAAATGTGTTAGATCCTCTGAAATCTGCATGTTATCGCTCTGAATTAGCTTCACAGTGGATTAAACCGCTGTTGCTAGGAGACAAAGACAATTTTACAAAATAAAAGCACGGTTTTGGTTCCTGCAGACAAACAGAGACGAGCTCAAGGCTCAATAACGTCTTAAAATACTCAGAAACAAAGGCTGTAAAAGTCTAAATTAGGGCCTGAGCAAAGCCGACCCGCTGAAGACTCTGAGGTGTGGTTGAAAGCTCAGGACAAAGCTACTAAATAGACCTCTGCTGCTGTTCTCACCCTCTTGCGTTTTTCCGGCGTCGCTGCAGCTGAACTGGAGCCTGAGTGTGGCCTCTTGGTGCTCTGAGTGCCGTTAGCTTTGCTGACTTTGGAGGAAGACGAAGAGGAGGGCGCAGACGGAGCGGCGCGGGCATGATGGGAGGACGACGCGGAGGACGACGAGGAGTGAGACGGTCGACTGTGGGACGAGGACGACGACGAGGGCTTCTTCTTCTTCTTGACTGACGGGGCGTCGTATGTGAGAAAGGACTCGAAGGACATGGTGGGAGTCTCAAAGTCGTCGTCCTCCTCCTTGGTTGGAGAGCCCTTTGACACCCGCGGTCGCCCTGGAAACACATGCGAGACAAAGCAGTGAATCATGGGAACTTTACGTTTTACATGATATTGTCTGACCAACAATTTAGTTTAGTCTGCAGCAGCTCTGCTCATCTCTACTTCAGGCTAAAGGCTGTCTATTAGCTGCTGTACCAGAATCTCCAACTGAATTGTGGGTAATGTAGGCACCCGGCATATCTGACATATCTGTTTCTGCTGCATCAGTTTTGATCCTTTTTAGTCCAAAGTGAGTAAAACAAATATTCAACAGTACAACGTTAAACACACACACACACACACACACACACACACACACACACACACACACACACACACACATACACTCACCTTCATCTCCTCCTTTCTTCTTCTCCTCCCTCTTGCTCTCGTGTGCAGTCGACTTCCTGCTGTGCTTTGTAGACTTTTGTACTGGACTCTGTTGTCTCTCTCGGTCTGTGCTGCGTTTCTTTCCATCGCCGCCGCCGCCGCCGCTGCCTCCTCCTCCTCGATCACTGCTCATCTGTGCATGGCGTTGCCGCCGCTCCTCATCTCTGTCCCTGTTTCTGTCACCGTGGGAACTGTGATGATGATTCTTGCTGGGTTCTTTGTTTGGTTTGGCGTGGCGGACCTCTTTGCGCGGCGGAGGGGGGCTGGGCTCAGGTTCAGGTTCGGGGCTCTCGTACTCGTCTGACTGGTAGTCTCTTTGCTGTGGGGGGATGTACTGCTGGTGTCGAGGAGGTGAGGGCGAGTAGTTTGTGTGATAACCTCGCTCCTCCTCCTCCTCCTCCTCCTCTTCCATGTAGGAGGGCTCTTCCTCTGGAGACGGCTCCCGGGTGCGTCTGTGGCCTCCTCCACCTGCTGCCTCGGGGCCTCGAGAGTGCGCGTGTGACCGCGACGCCTCTTTGACGTAGCTGTTGGTCTGTCTGTGGCACAAATATTCACCAACACCAGTCACCGTTTGACTCCCCTACAGTACTTCAACACAAACCTGGGGCATTAGTACAACATCTGGGAGACAAACCAACATTACATAATTAATTTTAGAGGAATTGTGCAGAATCATGCGATGTTATTGTTTCACAAAAAACTTAAGTTCTTCTTGTACAGTTCACACATTTCTCAACCTGAAGCTTGAAAAATCAGCTTTAAGACAAGCGGCGTAACATAAAAAAAACATTATTACTTCTTCTTTTGACATTGATTTAATATTTAACTAAGACAATTTGATCTTTTTTTACACCTTAATTTTAATATTTTAGTCAAGAAGCACTGTTTCATTTCACAGCTGCAAAATGGGTGCACGGCAGTTTAATTTCACGTTTCACAAGCGGTACCAAACATATTCTCACATCCTAAAAGACAAGTTGATGAGGGGTGAAGGACGTGTCAAGACACGTAAACTATTGATTATCAGTTTCCTGTGAGTGCTCATCGGCTGATGTCTCAGCAGCACATGACTTCATATTTTTCCCATTACGTGTTTCAAAACGCCACCTGGCAACAATTTAGTTTAGGGGCCTGCAACATTTAAAAGGTCCACAAATTTGAACAGCAGTTCAACCTCTCCATTGCATATTGTCACTGCAGGAACAGCAACTACACAGCATGCACACAGGCTCCACCGCTTCAAACTGTGCATGTGTAGGCACGAGCGTGCAAAACGCACCTGTCTGCTGACTGAGGAACCAGTTTCTTCCATTTGGCTACGAGGCTTTTTGCCACTTCTCCAGCTACTTCATGTTTCCTAAAAGAATTCACAGTCTTCCCCACGCCAGTTTCCTGAGGGAGAATGAAATAAGATGAAAATGTTGACACTGATCACTTTTTGTTCCGTCATCCAAACCCAGATTTGGCAGAACAACTCGACAACAGAGGGAAACGTTTTAATCTAGAATCTCTCCGCTCCTTCAGTAGTTGTCGTTGCCTTCTGATCTGACTGGTCAGAGACATGTTCAGACTGTGCCGTTACTTGGCATAAACCGCGCCTGACGAGTAAAAAAGCAAACCGGCCGAGGACATTTTTGTTCTCAGCAAAGCTCCAGTTCTCACTCGCAGTCAAAAGCATTCACTGCACACTCAAGACACCGCTTTATTCTCTTTCACTGGAGTGGTTTCTTGTTTTTGTACGTGAACAGGATGTGAACGGTGAAGCAACACATCCTTACCACCAGTATGTCCACAGTCATAGGAAGTTCACCCAGTCTTTTGAAAGTCTTTAGAAGCTGCAAAAACAAGAGAAAAACATTATAATATTAGATTTGGACATTAAAATGTATGATATTAAAAGATAATTTCATAAAATGTGAATCACCACTCACATGTAATATCTTTCTAAATGGTAAATAATGCTGCTTACCCTATGGTTTATTCTGTCGTTTTGATGATTATTAAAAACCTGCTAAAAACTTTAAAAGTGTTGTTCAACATCTCAACCTCATAAATAAAAAAAGAAATACATTAATCATCATTTTCCAGAGCTTTCAGCCACATCTAATGGTCTCTCTCAGATTATGGAGTTTGCTCAGCTGTCATGGAGACAACAAAGTCAGGTGGTATGAATGGGTGATGCATGGGTGCCCCCCCCCCTCAAAGTATACAACCACCTGTTTTAATGCTCAGGTCACATGACAACAACCAAACAAATGCTGCTAAATTAGGGCAAGAGAAGTGGTTGAAAGCAGTGCAAGTGGATCACGACTTAAGGTTATTTATGTTTTGTAATGCACTTTGCAATCCAGGGTTTTAAAAGGTGCATTATAACTTAAATCTTATGTGTGATACTAACCGAGGAAGAGACATAAAGGTGACCCATGCAGGCCTTTTTAAATACCAGTTACAATAATGATGATAATAAAGTCTCCTTTTAGCTGTACCATGATAAACTCCATGTGATGACTTAAATGAATCTTTATGGTCGGTGTTGATGATTTCATTTTAAACACATTTATCCACCAGGGTGTGTGCACAGGTTTCAATTTCAACCACTGATTTCGCTTCAAGATGATTTGCATGAAAACATTCTCACATTTAGTTCGCAGGCTTTTTGCATTACATAATTCATTAAAGCGGGCTGATTTCTATGAAGAGCTCTTGCTGCCATTTAAATGCACACCGTTGTATTAAACTGTCTGATTCACGCTGGGAACTGACACACTTCCACAGTCCTGCATCGTGGACGCTGGAGCAGTGTCGTGGCCTAACGCTGCAGGGCTGTAGTTAAATTGACCGAGACGCAATTTCGTCACTATTAATTTTGATTTTAATAAACAGATTTTTCCTGGAAACCGGGAAATGTTTCCTGCCACACACACACACACACACACCATGACTGCTTTGTTTTGGGAGGCACACTTACAGTGCAGCTGGGAAAGTGAACAAAGGAGTAGTCGTGACATCATTCATTTTAATTTAAACGCTTTTTAATATTACTATTTTAAGTGCTCAGCCCGGTGCAGTGAGAACAAACTGCACTGTGAGCTGGAAATGACGGGAATCAGTGAAACATTAGAGGCCTGGAGTCGCTGCGACTGGCACTACTTTGCGCACTAACGTCAGCTAGCTACGAGGCTAACAGCTACTCTGGCCCCGGAGTTTAATTTAGGATAAATTACGTTGTGGTTGTTGTTATTATTTCAACGACTGATCGAGCGCCTGCGGGCCGCTTTTCTACCGAGCTGACAGGTGTTAATATCAGCTAAAAGCCTGGGTTGAAGAAGTACGTTATAACAAGTTAAAACCCCTTAATTATCGTGACGTCTCACGTGATGCCTTCAAAGACTGTCGGATTTGCAAGAAGTGTCGTCTTGACGTGAAACAATCCAAAATATTACAACTAGGGATTTATTTATCCAGCACATATCTGCTGAATTACACTATGAGTCAAATACAATTTAAATAGTAATGCATGTAAGTAAGTAATTTGAAATCAGAGCGGATTGTTTAGAATAGACCTTCCTTGTACTTTTGTAGAGACACAGGATGCCTAAACCCAAACTATTTCTGATGGTGAATGTATTTTAGTTATTTTGGAGAAAATATGTGTTTAAACAATTCAGTGATATTTACATTATACACAATAGATTATTAAGAGGTTTTGGTTTTTACCTCAAGAATCTTTCGGTGGACATTTGGGACTAGTTTTGACATTTTAAATTGGACCAATGAAAATAATGATTTCAGCTTTAACATGGAGAACTATTGGCTGTTTCAACACAACTATTAATAATCAGTAAATGCTATGATGTCATGATTTTCATTCCTCTGTTGTTTGTTGACCTTACCTCTGCAACTAAGCCACTGGATATATACAGAAAACAACCACAACAGAAAACAAATACATTTGTTAAGCATTGTAACTGGGTTAAAATTTGAGCTGCTTGTACTGAACTTAAGCATTTCCATTTTTTGATACTTTATTCTGGTACCCAATAAAATGTATTGGATTGCTTGAGTTGCTA
This sequence comes from Datnioides undecimradiatus, assembly GCA_008933995.1. Lineage (NCBI taxonomy): Eukaryota > Metazoa > Chordata > Actinopteri > Lobotiformes > Datnioididae > Datnioides > Datnioides undecimradiatus. Next base: position 10,128,227 of record WARS01000044.1, on the reverse strand, counting down.
GTTACTTTGGAAATTCATAACAATAATACAAAATTTAACTCAACTAATGCATAACATACAGACTAGTACAGATTAGTATGAAATAATATTATCAATACCTTTACAAGCTACAATGTTTAAGTTATTGATATGTTACTGAATCAGTGTTATGAAGCAAAAATATAGAAACAAGTACTTTATTGGTACTGGTATGCTTATTTGTCATATTTCAAATTGGTATAAATATTTTGAATGCAGGTCTTTTATTTGACACAAATTACTTTTTACCCTGTGGCACTGCTACTCTTACTTCTTCAACCACTGCTTTTGTTTCACTGCAACTATAATTTGTATTTCTGACCATAAAAAAAAGCAACTGAGCGCTGTTTTACGTGAAAGATTTTCAGAAGACGGAGCCAGACAGCGGCCTTCGAACGCAGCATTTAAAAAACGGTTGCGACTTTCGGAGAACTGCCATGGCTGCGCCTCCGTCTCGGCCACCAAAGACAAACCGTCGCATTTCAGGAGACGGTCGGTGCTATTCACCCAATCCGTCTGCCTCCACCTGCTCAGTTGTTACCTTTCGAGGCTCCGGATTCTCCAGGAGCCGAGACTGAAGTCTATCCACTGTTTCCAGCAGTTCCTCCGCCATGTTTACTGGCGGTACCCTGTCGCCCGGAAGCTACTTCATCCTGACTGAACAGAGAAAGGGAGAAAAAAAAGGAGCGTTTCCGCTGTTTTATGACCGCTACTGCGGGTCAGAGGCGTCTGACAGTCACTTAAAAATAAAATAAACACGCACTGGAAAGAAAACAGCATCGATGAGTGCAGCAATAATTACTTTATTCAGAGCAATGGTGAAGAAAAGTGAAAATCCGCACATTAAAAGAAGTCATCAGGGACGGAACTACGTCACGGCCCGCACAGCTGACGGCGCACGCAGGGAACACCTGTCAGTTTGACGTCAGTGAAAGTGCTGAACTGGCGTGCGTGTGTCACCCACAGTGTTACCTGATAACGGCGCGTCTTCTTTCATAGAGAAGATCCTTTAAAGATTCAAGTTCACTTGCTTGTCTTTCCTCTGATCGGAACGAACCCTTGTACACCGCAAAACACCGCAATACCTTTGACACGCAACTCTTCCTAGTCAAAATGAAAATATCCAAAAATGTGTCATTAGGGATATCCACAATATTTATAGGGATGTTCACGTTTGTATCTTTCCAAGTAAAAACTTTTTATTGTCAAAATGTATTTTGGTGTCATGAAAATTACAGTATCTAAAATTAAAATTGTGACTAGGCATAAGGACTGAAATGGGAATTTGTTTCTAGTAAGAAATCTGTTCTTATTAGATATCCCAAATGAAATGCAAAGATATCGGACTCATGCATGCTTACAGTGGCATTGTGGGAATATTGTTGTTGTTATCTGACATGACTACAGTAGATGGGAACTGAATTATGATCAGTCTGTGGATTAAATGTTAAAACAGACACTTTTAAGGGATTTAAAGACATCTTGAATTAAGTTTTTACAAGCCCAATTTAACTTGAAATACAGTTTCCTATGTGGACATTTTTATTCACTGTTCTGATGAGTTAAAATAAACTTTTGAATAAGGGAAATGTTCTTGGTAAAGTGGAGTACTTTTACAGTATTTCATGGGTATTTTTACTTAAGTTAAGTTAAGTTATGTTAAGGGGAGGGGGCAGCATGTTGGGTGAGAAGAGAGCCGGCCTCTTATGGGATATTTTTGGAGGGGAGGGCGATGAGGGCTGCCTGTATTTGGAAATGGAAGTGGATGTTGGTTGGAGGTGTCTGATGTGAGCTCAAGGAGGTGTGGTTGGACTCAGAGGTTCGCGTCTAGGAGGGGGGTGTCAGATCATACGTCACAGCTTCAGCCGGGACCCTGATTTCCCCCCTGAAACTGACACACTCGCACCAATCTCACACACACACGCACACAGCACTCTGGCCGACTGACGGAGGACGGAGGGGCGAAGCGAAGAGGAACCTGTTAGAGAACAACAACAAAGACAAAGAGAGAACTGAAAAGAGAGGCATACAAGAGGAGGCGAGAAAGCAAACGGAGGAGAAGAAGAGCAGGAACCAGGAGGGAGAAAGAGGTACAATGCTTTGAATTTTCCTTGTTGAGTCAAGACAAGTCTGTCACCTGAATGGAGCCAAAGCACCTTAATGCCTTAAAATCCCCACTCACTTACTTTCATCTCCACGACCATTGTATTATAAAAACACTTCCAGCCCATTAAGCACAGTGCTGAGGTACTTGCTTGAGTGTTTTCATCTTGAGTTACATTTTATTTCTACTCCTCTGCATTCAGAGGGAAATATTGCACTTTTTACTGCAGTTTGTGTCAATTCCTCAATAATAATATTAAGAAAATAACACATATAAGATGTTATGAAGCTCAGAAATGAACCGCTATGATCAACAAGTACTTGTGACACTTAAAGAACGTCGTGCTAATTATACTTTTGCATTTTCCGGGTGTAAGACCTTCACCTGCCACGCTTAAGCAAAATATACGAGCGCTTCGCCTTATGACAGGTCTAAATGCGTCGTAATAGTTTTTAATTCACACTAATACTTGTATTTAACTGCTGGGTGGAAACAATGTGAGGCAGTTGCCAGTTGCTTTTGGGATATTGCTGCAGTTTGTAGCTGTAAAACACACACACGCACGCAAAATACACACAGGCATACATGTTGTGATGGTCAGCGCCTATAAATACCCTCATGAGATATGCACAGGAATTCAGCTTCAGCCGCAGAGTGATAGAGCTGATGGAGAGGCACGCAGGGTGGTGTTTATCTGTGTGTATGTTAAGGTGGACAAAATACCAGAAACACTTTACGGTGTAATACACTAGTCCTGCAGCTAATGTCACTGAAAACCCTGCAAACTCTGCACTTCCTGTCAATTCTGCAGCGAGTTTTAGCGCCTTTTAGCTCTTTGTTTTGGTCTCACAGTGTCATTTTCAGCCCCATTAGACGTATGTCTTCAAGGAAAAGTCTTAAAAACAACCTGCTTAGCTCCAACTAGCAGACAGACATGTAGCCACTAGCTGAACATGAACACAGTAAAGCATTTAGCAACTACATAGCCAGCTACTTCCCTCATTAGCTGGTTGGAATTAGCTAAAACATGGACACAAACATTAGTTAATTAATGCCAGTGTTACTCCACAAGTGCTGGATGTGTAAATGAGAAACTGTATGCTAACCATTCAACAAAATAACTTAAAACATAACAATTGAGTGTTGAATATGTAGCAGGAGCGGTTTAGCTTAGCTGGAAGTAGCTAGTTTCTGTCTCTGTCCACTATATGACACTGAGCCTTAATAAGTGTTTTCTTTCTTATACATTCAACCTTTTATATGTTTCTTGTCTCAAAAGAAACCAGAAACTCTCTGACACAAAGGCTTTAACTCCACCCTCCGCTGGTAGATCACAGCAGTTCTTTAATCAAAGTAATAAACATGAGACGAGAAGAACAAAGACACTCTGTGAATCACCATCACAGGAATGTGGTTGTGCTGGGCTCTGCAGTGTGACAGCCATCATTTATGTCATTTATTTTGGTGGGACACTCCTTTAAGCACAGCAGCAGCAGCAGCAGCAGCATCACAGTTTCATTAAATGTCCCTTTTTAACATTTGTGCTTCTTTGCAAAGATCCAAACACTCAGATTTCACGCTGAGCCTGGTGTCTAAAAATAAAATGCCAGGACCAAAGCAGGGCCCCAGGTTTCTTAGATTACCTCCACTCTCCTTTTCTTACACATGAAAACAGTCTATTTTTCTGTTTGGATTAAAGCCCGCACACATTACCACCTGGTAACCACTAATTCATTTGTAGTTACTTTAAGTTAATTCTCCATTTGCCCCCAGCAAACATGAACATGAACAAGAACAGCCGTTAGATCACTGCGCAGACTTTGTCAGCGTGAATGCTTTAAACATCGTGTTGAATGTTCGTAATGTTAAAAACAAAAAGAGGAGTTGGCTCGATTGTAACCAGAGAAGGTTAAAAATGTAAATAAACGTCTATTAGTAACCAGAAGCTGCGTGCTGAAGCTGATGTTTCCCTGCAGCGTATGTGTTATGACTGAGATGCTGGCAGCGATTCATACTGAGCTCAATTTCTGTCCAGCTGGACGTGTACATTAATATCTTTCACAGTAATTAATTACACACATGGAATTATAAATTGTAATATAAAAGGTCTGGATGTTTTATACATTTGATCTGAAACTTTTCTGAATAAATTGGAAACTTTGTCGCTGCAAATATTAATGTATCTTAATCTTAATGTATTTCATCTTAATCTTAATGTAGCAAACCAAAATAATCCCATTCACACATTTTTGTATCAATGAAAACTTTATTACTCTTGTATATATGGCTTAATGCAGTTTTGTTTTCATTAATACAATAACTTAGATTGTATATATACTGATGAAAACAGGCTCACATGTTCAAACATACATATGCACATACAAGCAAAAAATATAGTATATGTAACACATGTTTATACTAAAAATAAATAAAGATATTTAAAAAAAACCTCAGCAAACAATAAAAACAAAAATAATAATTAAAAATGAATAATTATGTTTAAATTAAGAAACTTTGTTCATCTTACATTGAATTTTACACTTTTTTGTTGACAAATTTTACATGTTTGCATGTTTAGCTGTGTGCATTGACTAAAAGACGCTTGCATTAAAACAGATTTACCTAATGTTAGTGCCAAATTACAGAGTTCTCTCAGAGTATTATTGTTATTTGCATACCTGTAAAATGAAGTCATACCAAATGATTTGTCAGTGGTGTAAAAATGATCTGTGCGCTGTATCATAAATCATATTTTGCTCGGGGTGCCGATGAGGCTGCGGCGCTGTTGTTAGTTACAGTATATTTATCAGTGGCGATGATGGTGGTGGTGGTCGGGGGCTGAGGTCTGGTTCCCAGTATGGCGGATGACAGAGCAGCTGCTCCCTGCACTGACCTTGGTCCCAGATATTTATGAAGGCTGATCTCCGCAGGGCAAAGATCACTTTCATGGCACAGAAATGCTCAGTTAACAACGTTTGTTGGCCTGAAACGTCGCCAAGGCCATGAATCTACTTCATATGAGACAAATGCATTTATATTACAGCTGTGCTCACTATCTGCTTAACTGATTAAAACTTTATTTAAAAGAACAACATGCACCAATCAACATTTTTGACCCCAAACAATAAATTAGTGTCTCTGCAGTTTTAACAAACAGTGAATCTCTCTCAAAAGCTTTCAGGTCAAACTAAGTAAAAATGCAAAATATTACAGAAAAATCCCAAATAAGAAAACAAATGTATGCATCTGATCTTTGTTTTTGCTTCATCATCTCACAGACCCTTCAATTTACTCTGTGACCCACTGACGGGACCCCACCCCTAGGTTGGAAACCACTGCACTAAACTGCCCAACTATGTATAATGGAGTTAGAGCTAGCTCTGTTTCAACCAGCCTCAATAGTAGAGTGCAGCTTACACAATAATAATACACAACAGTGCAACATAATTAATAATATATATATTTATCTACATACTTTTACTTTTACTTAAGTTGTTTTGATGCTTAACTTGTAATGGAGTAGTTTTACACTGTGATATTAGTCCTTATCTCAAAGTAAATGATCTAAATTCTTCTTCTACTGCTGATTATATGAGCTCATAGCTCCTGAATCACCTTTACATTAGCAAAATAACACATTTCTGGGAGGAGATGGAAGCTCTTGAGTTTCTTTTGCATGAAAAAAGGGGAAAAAAAATGTGGAAATGACATCGTCCTGCGCCTCCTGTGTCCAGTTTGGCCCTGAAACTGAATCTGTCACCTCCACGGTTGTATTTAATGGCTCTGTGCCTCTGTGATCATTAAACCAGGAGGGTCACATTCACAGAAACTCTCAGCTGCTGACAAAAAACACAAACCTACCAATCCAAACTTTTGATGAGTGACCTCATGCTGCAGCACCTTGGATCATCGTTACCACTCCCCTGCTCAGTTCATTGGTGTATTGTGGTTTGCACAGCGTCCCGGCTGCTGGACGTTGCTGTTTCAACTCTCTTACGGGTGATTGCAACATCCCAAATAGCCTATACGGTCTGTAACCACGAGCCCCTCCTCTTCATATGACACCGACAACAGCTGCTGCTTCGTCGCCGCACAATCCCGTCTCCTTCCTCCGGTCTGTCCATGTGTGGAGTCTGTTGACCAGTGGGCCAATAGGTGCTATTTAAAAAGAGACACAGAGGCATTGAGGAGGAGGGGTGGAAAAGAGGAGAGATGCATGATACGTCTGTGGTTCGCTGTAGTTGTGTTTGCGTGTGTGTCATTAGTGTTAGGATGATTTCCCCACGAGCAGAGACGTTTACAGCTGTAGTTACAACTAAGCTGACATTCAGGTTGAAGAGATTCAGGTTTCAGAGGCTGTAAGTAGGAGTAATACTGGTGGTAGCATATTAGCTTTGCAGCACTGTCAGATACTCTGGAAAGGTTTCTAAAGTTGTTCATAGGTAATTAAACTGAAGAGGATTCCATGCACATTAATCAAAAGCACATTAATTGAGCCAATTAATCAGATTAAGTTCAATAATCAATAACACAAAGATTATACGGGTATGCAAGCGGCTCTGTAGGCTCAGATGTGTTTTCAGCTAAATGCTAACCTGCTCACAATGACAGTGCTAACATGCTGATGCTTAGCAGGTGTAATGTTTATTTTCACCACGCTAGCTTAGCATGTTAGCGTGACAACATTAGCTAATTAGCACAAAACACAAAGTACAACTAAGGCTGATGGGGATGTCATCAGTTTTGCAGGAGTTTAATCGTAAACCAAACCACGGCTAAAACAAATTGGTGAAAATACATAAAAACATCGACAGAAAGAGAAAAGAAAAGAATGTAAAGTGGAAGTTTTCTTCAATTTCAGTCAGAGAACGATCGGTTGTAACCTGTGCACAGCTCAGGCCCCAGAAAGGCAGAGATCTCTGCACTGGGCTCAGGTGAACAACAACAAACTGGGAGCCAGGACAAAGACGACCGTCCAGCTCTTCACTGCCAGCTCATTTTAACATAGCGGGGAGGCCTCATTGCTGACAGCTGATATTAAAGACTCAATACTCTGAACCCTCTCCACAACTGGCACAATAGCTCATGACTTTAGCTGAATGCTAAAACGTGCTTTAGCATTTAGCGTTACCCTGCAACTGTCAGTTACAGCAGCGGGAGCCTTGCTTTGGTAGATGAAGACTTGTTAAATGCGTGTTCATTATAAAATGCATTTTAATCATAGGAGGTGCATTTGGTTCACCATCACATGTGCAACAAAGATTTAGAGACAATGTCCCCACATAAAAACGCTATCCCCTCATTGTCACACAATGACTGGGGCCCAAAACCCAATACTGTCTAACAGGAAACTAATTAATATTATTCTAATATTATTCTAAAGATTTTCAGAGTTGGGACTCTCTGTCGCTGGCCAGTTATACAAAAACAACAAAAACAAAATAAGGTTTGTTGTGCATTGTTCCCACTTTCACAGTGGAGTTCTGGGTTTTAGTGTTGTTTTGCTTTCTCTCCAACCTAACCTCATTAACTTTAACAAAACCCAAGAACGCCACAAAGAAGAACAACTTATATCCCCATAGTCCTATCCATGAAACTCTGTTTCACACACACACTTGGTTTCAGACACCCTCTCTTCTCTGTGTGTCAGCATGTGATCCCTGCACTCTCTGCTACAGTCCTCACCACACTGATCTGCTGCAGTTTGCAGTGCACAGCTCATTGCGATCGTGAATCAGATTCCCCAGTTGCTTTATGGTTGAAATACACGGCAGCACTGAGTGCAGGGGGGGGGCCGCTGTAAACCACAAGCCTGACCCTGAGCTACATTTCTGGACGGCCTCGAAAAAGGACACTCGCAGCTGTCATTCAGGCTGCTACTGGCTCAGGGAGGCAGACGTTCGTAGGCGATCCTGAGTTGGATTTAGAAAAGGTGTCGGCGTGCAGTCTGTGTGTTGTTGTTGTGCTGTGTGATGGTCAGAGATTAGCAGAGCAATGTGCATCTGTCAGTGGGTTTGGTTTGTCCTCCAGCGACCATGAAACAACACTGAGATTTAAAGTCAGGAGACATGTGCCGGGCACGTTTCAGATGTTTATTGTTAGAGATATAAAGCAACAACAAAGCCAAGAAGAAGATGTGACAAAACTGGACTGCAAGTAATGATTTGTCGTGTTTCTATTAATTCAGAGGACATTAAATTAAATGGGAAGAGACTTAAGAGACTTAAGTTAAATGGGAAGTCCCCACAATGTGTAAATTCACACGTCCCCACAACATCAGTAATACACGTTTCGACATACACACAACACACACACATACACACGTGCAGCACGGTTTCCTGGACTTACACTAACACACACACACTGTATTTCAGCATCATGTGACAGTCAAATTGTTTTATTTTAGTGAATTTAAAGACCAGTGAAACAAAGATTGTGTCTTGGCAGTAACATCTCGGTCTTTTCCCTCTTTACTCTCAGGTGCTGTGTGCTGTGTTCGAGTGAAACCACCTGTTGAAATCCCAAACGATCCCAAACTCCGTCCATCACGTCGTTCTTCAGAGGAAGACCAGACAGAGCTACGACATCCAGACAAAAAGAGACGGCTGTGTCTCTGAAACACCTTTCTTTTACTTTTGTTGATCATTTGGGTTTTTTAGCACGTGATCCAGTGTCCCTGTCTGTCAAGAAGTCAACTCAGTAAACGTTACCGTGCATTTACTGAAGTAAACTTAGGTTAAAACCTACAGAAAACAATCAAAAATGGCCCCCAAGAAGAAGGCCTCCCGTCAAAAGAAGCCTGCCGTGGAAACCATCTCCCAGATCGCCACGGAGACCGCCCAAGTGCCGCTGAAGGTGGAGAGCCGTGGTGACGGCGTGGTGGTGGTGGAGGCCGGGGTGAAGAAGATCGAGCAGATGGCCGCGCTGGACATCGCTCAGCTGAACAGCCTCAACCTGCCGCTGCCACCGCCGGTCATCAAGCCCGGGGAGAGAGGCCTCGGCCTGGGCTGTGAGCTGACGCGACCCCTGCACGGCAGCGCCCTGCTGGAGGAGCTCAGCAAGATGCGACAGGAGAAGTGGGTTCACATAAGTTTACGTAGTTTTGATAAGATACAATGTAATTACATTAGAATACAGTACAATTACAATAAAATACAATTACTTACTGGTAAAATTATAATACATTTACAGTACAGTACAATTTTTATACATTATAGGTACAATATCGTACAGTTATGACACAACAAAGTCACAATAAAGCGCAATTTTGATGCAATTACTATAAAATTCAATGCAATATGATACAACTATGATTAAATATTACTAAATTGTATTGCTGTTGTGTTTCAGTGTAATAACTGAACAATTGCAAAATGTTAGAATTACAATATGGCACAGTTTTGATACAATACAGTTAAAATACAGTTACAATATAATATAATATCAATATGGTTAAATTATGATACGATACAACACAAAACTCATGTAGGTTCATTAAACCTGCATATTTTAAGACTACCGCCACCACACTCTCCTCAGGTTCCTGACCGACCTGGAGTTGGCCTGTAAGACAAAAGCCTTTGATGTCCATAAGCTGGTCATCTCCTCGGTCAGTCAGTACTTCAGGGAGATTCTGGCCAAAGACCCCGGCATGAAGCGCCTGGAGCTCCCCTCGCTCTCACCTCTGGGTAAACCTTCAGACTTCACATCTACAAGCTCCATTCATGTCGTCTCGACCGTTGGATTCATCTCCCTAACTCCTGTCTCTGTCTGCAGGCCTGGCCAATGTCATCACCTTCGCTTACCTGGGTCGCGTCCACATGTCCCTCTACACCATCGGCTGCACCGTCTCCGCCGCCGCCACCCTGCAGATCCCTCAGCTCCTCAAGATGTGCATGGACTTCCTGCTGGCCGAGCTCAACGTGCAGACCTGCGTGTACATCTGGAACATCGCCGCTGCCTACGGCCTGCTGCCCGTGTGTGACGCCGCCCGCCGCTTCGTCCTGGAGAACTTTGTGCAGTTCGCCGAAACGCCGCTGTTCACCCAGCTGACCCTGGAGCAGATCTCTGCCTTCATGCAGGACGACTCGCTGCTGTTGCCATCGGAGGTCACAGCCTTCCAGGTCAGAGGTCAAACTTTGTCTTTAAAAAGGCCGAAGGTTGAAATTTGTGATTTTAATTTTCCTTCTGATGTACTTTTTACAGCCAGTTACTGTTTGTCAATCAGCGTCTATCCAAATTCAAATTAAGGGATTCATTTAATTCAAATATATATTTACTTACTGAGGAGAAACGCCAGGTTTTCTAGGAGGCGACCGCTGCCGCTGCCCGTATTAACTCGTCGACCCTTTGGACCCTACTGGCTATTTTCATCCAGACCTAAAAACAGACCCCAGACCAGCTGCTGAGACCATAACACAGTCACCTGCAGGTCGACTGTGAGCAGAAACCACCATGTATAACTCACTGTATGCAGGACGTTTATTAATATACAACGCCATTACAGACCTAAATAGACAAGCAGCTGAGAGGGAAGGGAGTTGTATTTATAAACTAATGAGGGTCTTTCACAGCTCTGCTTACATCTTCTTTTTATTTTATTATATTTATGGAATTTACTTTGTCTTTTTGACAATAAAATCAAATCAATTTCATGAGATTTTACATCAGATGTCCTGAATTCCTGAATATATAACATACATTAATAAATAATACTGATTATTGGATAATTAAAATAAACATGCAGCTGCTTTATCTCATCACAAATACGTTTACGCTGTCTGTGTATTGACTCTAATAATAAGATCTTATATTACCATCCGAAGTTAATGTATTTAAATATATTTCAGTTTTTTTAAATCTAATTTTAACTAAACTGTCAGAGCAGGAAGTAAAAAAAAAATAAAAATCAGGGCAAATGAATTGACATTTACCTCCATCGTGCTCACAAACTACCAATTAAAAGTCAATAAAATGCATTGTGCACTCAAGTCCGTTGATATTTCTTTAGTTTAGGTTTTCACAGCTGCATATGAAACACTTTTGTACCTTATAGCTATAGCACAGATATTGATGTTCTGCATGTTGCATCTTTGTCTCTCCAGCTGGCCATGAAGTGGCTCGACTTCGACGCCTCACGCCAGGTTCACGCCGCCGAGCTCCTGTCCCATGTCCGCTTCGAGACGATCCCGGCCAGTGAGCTGGTGAGTCAGATCCAGCCGGTTCCCCGCATGATGATGGACCCTCAGTGCCACCGCCTGCTGGTGGACGCCATGAACTACCACCTGCTGCCCTACCAGCAGAACACCCTGCAGTCCCGGCGCACACACGTCCGCGCCGGTCAGCAGACCCTGCTCACCATCGGTGGTCGGCCGTCCCTCACCGAGAGAGCTCTCAGCCGCGAGGTCGGTGCTTCCTGTGCGTCTCTGCACATTCGTTACTGTAAAACGCAAGAAAATCCCTCGCTGACCTTTGACCTGTGGTGTCCAGGTGCTGTGGAGGGACCCGCGTGACGGAGGAGCCACCTGGCGTCACCTCAGCCAGCTGCCGGCGAAGAGCTTCAACCAGTGCGTGGCTGTGATGGATGGCTTCCTGTACGTGGCCGGAGGAGAGGACCAGAACGACGCCCGCAACCAGGCCAAGCACGCTGTCAGCACCCTCAGCAGGTACGATGACAGAAGCTACCAAGTACCTGACTGTGCAGAGAAGAGACACGTGTAGAGGCTGATACTTGATACTAAACACGACTCTCCTCTGCTCTTTGCCTCCACCAGATATGACCCTCGCTTCAATACCTGGCTCCACCTGGCCAGCATGCGCCAGCGCCGCACCCACTTCTCCCTGGCAGCCAGCGGCGGCCGTCTGTTCGCCATCGGCGGCCGCAACGTCGAGGGCCTGCTGGCCACCACCGAGAGCTACCTGCCGTCCGCCAACACCTGGCAGATGCGTGCGCCCATGGAGGTGCCCCGCTGCTGCCACTCCAGCGCCACCCTGCCCTCCGGAGACATCCTGGTGACCGGCGGCTACATCAACTGTGCCTACTCCCGCTCTGTGGCGTGCTACCAGGTGGAGACCGACACCTGGATTGAGAAGGCCTCCTTGGAGACCCCTCGCGGCTGGCACTGCTCCGCCACCCTTGGAGGAAAGGTGTATGTGGTGGGAGGAAGTCAGCTGGGGCCTGGCGGTGAGCGCGTGGATGTGCTCTCGGTGGAGGTCTTCTCCCCAGAGAGCGGCACGTGGAGCCGGGCCGCCCCCCTGCCCCTTGGCGTGAGCACCGCCGGCCTGTCCCCGCTGGCTGAGAAGCTTTACCTAATGGGAGGCTGGAACGAGGCGGAGAAGCGCTACAAGGCGGCCGTCCAGAAGTACGACCCGGCCACAGATAGCTGGTCCATGGCGGAGGATCTCCCCGAGCCCACGGTGGGAGTGTCCTGCTGCACGCTGACCCTGCCGCCCCGCCACGCACCGCGCCGGCCGCAGCACCGAAACACGCCAGGCCACGAAGAGCAGCAGCAGCAGCAGCAGAAGAACCGGAGCAGAGAAAGCAGCGTGGCACCTTCACAAACCATCACAGCATGAAGAGACAAGAAGAAGACGGGAGAGACTAGAAGACAGGAGGGATGGTGTAACCTCAGGAGAACATCTGGATCATGTCCGCTCCACTTCCTGCTCACCTAAATCTGACATTTAAATCTGTCAGTCTGTAAATAATTTAGGATTTAAGAAAAAAAAAATGAAAACAATTTCTTTTTTATTTTACTAAAATTTATTGTGCATAATTTAAAATTTTAAGCAAATTTATATTTAATTCTGACAAAATTAGACAATATTAAATAGATTGAAGCATTCTTCTTCAATCCTTCCTGGGACGATTCTAGGGTTTCTAAAAGAAGTTATTAACTTGAAATCTGACTTCTATCGTTATAATTAATCAATTAATTAATCAAATTGATTAATTTAAACCCCACCAGATACAGACATGTTAAGCGTATGTGTTTGTTTTCGCAAGACATAAAGGGAGAACTTGCATGATCCGAAGTGATCTCAGGAGGTAACACTGATGGAAACAGAGGAGAGGAAGCGTGGGTGAGGGATGAATCACATTGTGGAGCAGGTGGAGGTAGAGAGGTGATGGATGGATGAAGGAGGAGGAGGGTGAAGATGGAAAGACGGGAACAGTGGCTGTCTGTCTGTTTTAAAGCGGGTTGGGGTTGAACATAACATCACTGTGAATCCACTGGCAGTTTGTGTACAAAGCTGTAACTAGGCAGAGTGTGTGTGTGAATGATAGGAGAGTGTGAGTGTGTGAGTGTGTGTGTGTGTGTGTGTGTGTGTGTGTGGCCACAACAGGAAATGAGCCAAAATTTGACAGAAACTGCAATAATCGAGATTTTTCCCATCAACAAACTTGAGATGTTGCTCACGAGGACGGAAGCAGGCCGGCAATAAACAAACCAGTGCTTATTTATTTGATGAGCATCTGTCAGACGTGGCGTAGCTCAACTGTGACAAGATAATGTAGCTGTAGTACTTAAAAGAAATAAAGATTTTATAAGTGCAATGGAGTGGAGGGGTTAAAATGTGAACACAACAGAGGAAGGTGACGTGAGATCAACAACACAGGTGAGATTTCAAAGGAAATGAATGGAAAATAACAGAAAAAACACACACGTTTCTTTGTTTTAACACTATTTTCCCCAAGAAACATGTAAAGATGAATAAAATGGTGAAAATTGTTTTTAAAAAAAACGCATTAAAAATCTGAAAAATACAGAAAAAAATCAGACAAATAAGTAAAAAAAATGTTTTAAAAATATAAAAGTTCTCCTCGCCTGTGTTTGCGTTCGAACATTTGACTTCCTCTGACTAATTTTTACTGAAACTATGAGACAAACCAACAACTGAAGAACCAGTGAGACTCCAGCAGGTGGAGCTGCTGCCGGCTGCAGATCACCTGTACACAGCGAGGCTAATCGGGCTCCTCTGATTGGACGAATCCCTCTGTTTGTCCCCCTGCCTCGTCACTGGACGAGCTCTGCGCTGGTGGTTTCACTGAATAAAGGCCAACGTGATCTAAACGTGAGGCTTCTCTGACTTTTATTACTTTTTATGTTAAAGAAAACAAACTGAGCTGCTGGGAAACGTAGTCCAACAGCAGTAAAGAGACACAACAGCTTGTTTTATTTAACGTTTTAAATTAGTTTGTTTGACCCTAATAACATCACAAATACAGTGATAGTATGTAAAAATGACTTTATCATGACAAATATAAGTATTCATTTATGCAGAAACTTACTCCTGGTGCAACAAATGAAGCAGCATTATATGTAGCTGATCCATTTTACATTAAACTAACTGTATTAATGTGATTTACAGTTTATTTGAGAATTAACATTTAAGGTGAAATTAAATTAAGGTCATTTGAATGTGGTGGAGTAAAAATGTAGATCTGATCTGTGAGTAGCGTTAAATCACTCCAGTTAGGTGTGTCAGAACAGCACTGACCGGTATTTGAGTAAATGTACTTAGTTACTTTGCGTCCCCGCACAGACGTCAGGCTTCCCATCAGACCATCGCTCCAGATTTGTGCTCAGGTGACCCAATGTTTGTGTAGGTGGGACCACGATTTTGTCCGACACCTGGTTAAACTGACGTCTGCGCCGAGTGTGGAGGTCTGATCACGAGAGCCACGCAGCTGCAGAGTAAGCACTGACGCCGACGTGTGCAGCGAAAGGCGCGGCGCAGTAACACCACAAGACAACGGGGTCATTTTTTCCATTTTATTACTTTGTTACAAACAAGATCAAAAGGTGGTCCTTTACTTGCCGGGGAGGATGATGCCGTCGTACTGAAGAGAAAGAAAAAAAGTGCAAAAAATTAGAAAATGTAATCAAACGGACGCTATAGCTGGTGGATAAACTGAGAATTTAAGTGAAGTCTCCCGTTCTTAAATTTAATCCAACATTAAATTTCCATAAGAATGAGTTCATTTGGGGTTAAATCTCCTAAATGATGCATCATTAGACCTTAGAGCTGTTATGACCGTTACGGCCCAACTCGACTCCTTTTTAACCCTTTTATGTTCAATATGAACCTTAAACAGAACCCCAGTCAACAGTTTCCGAGAACTAACGCCACTCACTTTCTGCTGGAACCAGCGCATGGCCTCCTCTTTGCGGATGCGGTGCCTGAAACCGATGCGGCCTGTTTTCCGCTTCTTGTCGGCGATGCTGAAGCCGGGTCTGCCGAGAACCTGAGCGCAGAAAGGCGGGACCAAAGAGCCGTCAGCGAGGCTTCGACTGAACGTGAAAACACTTTTTCCAGAGGCGCAGCAGCACGGCAGCTCAGTGTAATTTAAAATAAAACAAAGAGGAACATCTTTGAGGGCTGGAGCTAAGAAATGTTGAACCGTTTCACCATCTGCCTGCAGTTTGGCACTACATTTAACACCAAGACGTCACAGAAATTCTGTTTATGGCACAAGAAATCTGTTTTTTTTTTTAGAAATGGAAACAAAAACGTGATAATGTCTGTCGGACCAAGACAAACACAGACTGTTGGGATGTGTCGCTTTAACAGTCTATCACGTATGAAAGGTGCCAACGTCATAAAGCTCCCTCGACATGACTTCAGACAAAAACACAGGATTCACCCGACGAGGTCAAACGGCACTTAAGCATTTCATTTATTTCCTATTAACTGCCTACTCTGTGAGAAGTGTGCCGTGCAGCAAACTAAATGTCAAACTACGGAGCGCACAAAGTCACAAACTCAGGCGCAGCATTTTATCTCTAAACCACATTGTATGTCAGACTTAGACAAAGATACAGGACTCCCAGCAAAAAGACAGTTTTCAGTGTCCCGACATAAAACATTTGGCTCAATAAGAAGAATCTAAAGACAATCTAGCCCCTTTTCAAACTCAAATTCCCGTTAACCAAACAAGGTAACATTTGAAAACAACCTCTCAAAGAGCTGCCACACAAATGCATTCGAACCACATCCTCAAACGCCATCACATCACCCCCTACCAGCTACATTTAAAAGAGGGGTCTTAATTTCCTTACCACGTAGAAGTCCAGTCCGTAGATGCCGATGCTGGGGTCGTACTTGATGCCCAGATCGATGTGCTCCTGGATACCGAAGCCGAAGTTTCCGGTATCGGAGAAGTTGTTCTTTCTCAACTCGTACTCACGCACCTGGGAGCATCAGCAGAGTGATCAGTGCATAAGAAACAAACTTTAAAGTATTCAGGCACTGAGTTTTAGTTTGTTGAGCGTTGATCAAAGTGATGTCAGAGTCAAACTGTAATAGCCGTCGTGGGGATACACGAGCGCCTCACTTAACACCATGTCTTAGTTTACACACCGGTGTTTCACAGGCAGATCAAACTCAGTTTCGGCCCAAACTGAGGAGAAATGACGAGAAGTAAACATCGTGACTTTCTGACCTTGAGTCCTTTCTCCAGGATCTCCTCTGCTTTGGCGCCACGGACGGTGCAATGGACAGCAATCTTTTCATTTCTGCGGATACCGAAGGATCGCACAGTGTAGCGGGCTGCAGGCGGGGAGAACACAAAGTTAAGTACAGTATTGTGCCATCCATAAATGCTTTTTTCTGCCACAGGTGCATCAAGTTTGGCAGATTTATGATGCATTTCCTGCTACCTGCACCCCCAGTGAACAGCTCTAAGGCTCAATTCCCGTTCATCATGTTGGCCTGAGTGAAACAGTCCCCCACTTCCACAGTTCAAGGTCCAAACACACAGCGACACTCACCCTTGGAGAAGACGGGGGTCTGCCCTGTGAGCTGCTCCAGCACCTTAGCGGCACGGGTCAGTCTGTCTCCACTCTCACCGACGCAGATGTTCAGGCAGAGCTTGCGAATGCGGAGCTCTCTCATGGGGTTCTCCTTCTTCTCACCCTGGTCCTGGAGGACACAATTAACACGACACTTCATCACCATGAACACTTCACAAGATAAACACACCAGGACAACAAGTCAGCTCATCACCTGAACACTAAAAAAAACCAAGATCTGACAGCTCCTCAGCTACTGCCATGTTGAGTTTACCTGCCAGAGTTAGCCTGGCTAACAAGCTAGCAATCGCACAACCTAGACTGACGATTCAGGAAGTTCACAGTAAATTCAACCACGAGTTTAACATTCGCGGTTTATTTTTCTGTCTAAAACGTAAGTCCTGACACTGCTCAGTTGTCTCACAATCACAGTCCCTACACTCTCGGACAGACACATGCCGGCCGGAGAACATGTCCGTACATATCCCCGCTGTTAGCATTAGCATTGTCGCTGAGCAAAAACGTATCTGGATATTAAACCAACTTATAACACAAACAAAATTACTCCTATAAAAACGAGAAACATGCGTACGTTACAACAGAAGTGTAATGGCACCACGGCGGCCTCGTATTTAATGACAGTATTACCAAAAGCATATGGAGGGCAGTCATTCACAGTAACTAGCCTGTTAGCATCACTCGGTTTTATAGTTTAAGTGTCTTCTGTCACATTTATTGACAAAATACGACTCGAATTAAATCATCCAGAGTGGAGTCAAAGCCTGTGAATGTCAATCAGTGTTCTGGATGACGCTACAGTTCAGATGATTGCGGATTTTCACTCCAACTTTATATTCGGTCGCCATCGTATAGTGTGAGACACTACTCACCGCCATGTTGGATCACTAGAAGAGGACGTTACGCTTCCGGCGTCAGGCCTTTATAGTGGCGTGTTCACCCCATAAAGGCTCGGGGGAACATCGCGGCGTCAAGCGAAAGTTCCTTTACGCATTTCAATACACAAATGCTTTGATAATTAAATTAATTATTTTAATAATACCATAATTAATCAGAATAAAAATTAATATTTAATTTAAGTTTAATGAAATATTAAATTTTATCATGATTAATTATTTTATTTTATCTTCCAAAAAATAAGAACGCATTTTTCAAGAATAAAGTACCTCAAATCCAATTAAAATAGATTAGATTATGTATTATACATAAAAAACTGATTATAGATTATAAAACATCAAAATATATCACTTTTTTAAGAGTTACTATGCTCTGTCAAGTTGTATAGGTTGTAATGAATAAATCATCAGATTATTTGTTAATTAAAAAAACAGTGATAGTTGTAGCTCTATTAATTTCTTATTTCAACAACAAAACAATGCACTGATTTTCATTTAAAACCTTTATTTAGTCCTTTAATCCCTTCATTAACAGGACCTGACAGTATATTAGAAAAAGTCAATCAGACCTTATTTAGTCTGACTGACAGACACACTTGAACTGAGTAAACATCAGGACTAGAAAGAGATAAAACCAAGTTAAAACAAGCAAAAGATAAAACTTAACAATAAAGAAAAAGTGACTTCATTTAGATCCAACACACACACACACACACACACACACACACAAACATATTGCACAGAGTTAATATCAGGCTGCTGATCTGAAATAAGGAATGAAAGAGTAAACATTGTTATGTTAAATGTTAAAACATTTCAGAAATAGGAAAATGTCTTACAGGCAAACTTAAGCATGATTGCCTACCTTTCACGTTACAATAAATGGCTTAAATCTGCTTCTTCACCACAGAAAATATGTTTAGTTAGAGTATTTGGTTAATGATAAGATAAATAACTTTTTGTAAAACGTCTCACCTGTTGTTATTTAAACTTATTTATAGTCTTCATTAAAAGATGGACGGTCTGTAATATTTTCTATATTTACTGTGTGTCTTTATTTCCCTTCACTAACATAAGAGATACAACACAAACAATGCTATAAAAATGACTATGACCGGCTTATTCACAAATGCATTGCCAAGAAAGGAAACTGTAGTCAGCACCATCGACTTATCGGCAGATGTCTCAGTGGAGGTAGCTGCTGGTGGAGCAGTCAGCTTCAGTGGTGGGACAGGAGCTGGAGGCTTCAGCAGGGGCAGGCCCTCCCTGCGCTGCTCCTCCAGGGCGTTGACCAGGAAAGCCAGAGCTTTGCGGGTGAAGGCGGCTGGGGAGAAGAGGTTGCAGCTGGGGGCAAAGAAGTGAGGGAGGACGCCCCTGCGTGCGTGGTCCTCCAGAACCCCGAGAAGCTGCAGGAAGCAGGCAGGAAGCTGCTGAGGTGCCCACATGGAGTCGCTGAACCTTCGTCGTTGTCGTTGAAAGATTTATATTAGTAGATTTTACAACCAGCGCTACTAATATCAATCTGAACACTGCTACCGAATCTCTGCATTAACACAAAAAGTAAGATGTTTTTCTGGTTTAAGTCTTTCAGCTGTTAGAAAGTAAAGATCCAAGTCTGTGGTTTGTTAGTTTGTCAGGGCCTGAAGCTCAAATCCTGAACAGATTCAGTTCACAATGATATAAAAAGCAGCAAATTAAACTAATTTTAGGTATTTTTTCCTGATAAATCACTAACACAGAAGCAAAACTGTCAGTTCATTTTCTTTATTAAACAATCAGTTCATTCATTCTTTAACCACTATAGCTGAACCTACTGCGACTTCTGTTCTTACATACGTATAACTATTTTCATGGCTACAACCAATGCAATGCAATATTTAAAATATTTATTGATCTGTTACTTATTTCTTAAATTAATTGAAAAGGCATTTGGTGAAATATAGGAAATTGTTGATTACAGAGTCCAATCAGACATTTTAAAACTTGCGATTACTGATTATTTTGGCCAAAACCAAAGTTTGAGCCAGACAAAGTCAACTTTGAGCTGAAACTCGCTCTAAAAGTATATCGGTATTGATCCACTTGATGTGGGCCCGTATATAACATGACATGCACCAACAGCTACTCACAGTCCTTCTGGCGCTGCTGTTTCCATTCATGCTGTACTGACACTTTGATCATAATAAAGATGGAGAAGGAGTGTACCTGATGGACAGGGTGTGGAGGAAGGCTGTTTTCCCGTGGTACGAGCAGAGGTCATCCAGCTCTTTGGGAAAACGTAGTTTCAGGCCCTCGATCAGAGACTTCAGGAGCATTAAGCACTGCTTACTGCCGGAGAGAGGACAGACTCATTCACTGTATTGTATTGGTTTGTTTTCATTTTGAGCTGAACAACTTGTGGACTCTATATTCAGTATTTACTATTTTCTTTTAATCTTTAATACATTAATAAAATCAAGGTCAGCTATAAACCATTAATAAGAATGGATTTAAGTTTGCCTGTGTTTCATAGGACACAAAATCTGCAGTTATAACTGTTAATTAGCCATTAATAGAGGGTTTTTAATTATTCTTAGATAGAGGTACAAAGAATATCTTATAAATACTAAGAGTTTAATCAGTTTTATTTACTATATTTATATTTAACATAAAAAGTGACCCTGTTCTGCTTCCACAGCGAAAACAATTATGACTAATGAAGAACTTGACGACTTCCGACAGTTCAGCGTCTCACCGGCAGCATTTGGTGGCGTTGCTCTCGCAGCAGGTTTTCTTGTTGCCGTGGCTGGTGATGATTTTCTTCTCAACGTGAGAGAAAGAAATCCTCCAACTTTCTGTGAAACACAAACACTCACACTGTCAGCTGTCATGAACAGACGGAGGAACTGCCAAAGGAGTAGTGAAGTGCAAACTGCTCCCTGTCTCTGTTTTACTGTTTCATTGTATGTTTTTGGACTAATATTCCTGCAAAATGTATGCAGTAAACTGTAACATGAACTTTTTTGTAGAATGCAGATGCATCACGTTCTACTGCAGTAGAGGCTGAAGGTCGAGCTCATCGGAGTTTACTGGCTGTTTAATCCACATCAGTGCATCATATTCAGACAGAGCTGTGCATAACCTCAGAGGTATTAATGCAGGTTCATGTCCACCTTTTTGAAAAGATGCAAATATCAGTGAATCAAGATTCACTGAGTTTGATTTCCCATGAATTAAGTTGATTTAGAAGATGACACAGCGCTGTGTTGGACCTCTTTATACTGTATTTTCTTACCAAGGGCATTTTACCCCTTTTACCCCGTTTTCCAGTTTCTTAAACAGTTTCTTCGTCCTTCAGTTTACCACAAAAACGCTTAATCAGCAAATCTGGAGCACCACGGTTTTCACCTGGATATAGAAGGTGGGACAAATAGTAATCTGAAAATTAACTTGTAACTGAACTGTAACTGAAGCTGTCAGACACACACAGCTCACAACATCTTGATTATCCGCTTTCCTCTGTCTCGCTCACCTTTGGCTTCCTCGCTCAGGTTTCGTCCTTTCATCCTCTTCGGTACAAAGTAACACGGTAAACTTTTGATTTCTTGGCGAACCTTCTTTCCCAGCCAGTTCTCCACGTCCGGGCCGTTACGGAGAGCGGGCGGCCAGCCCTGCGAGGAGTGAACCTTCGCAAGGAAACGAGGACGTCCGATCATGTTAGTTCAAAAAGCACAATACTACTGTCAGTACTACAGAGTCCACCTCTACTACCACTCCCTACCTCTGTTAGTAATACAAAGTACACCAAGTAGTACTCCTTCTACTAACACCACTGCTACTATGACTACCACCACTCCTGCCAGAGAGGAAAGTGTTTACGCACATATTTTACTCAGGTAATGAATATTAAAACTATACGTATACTACTGTGTAAGTACATAATAATTACTGTATGAGTACATCATTACTATCAAACTGAGGATGTATCTAAGTACGTTTACTCAACAACTGTACTTATGTACAATTTACTGAGTATTTTCATTTTACGTTACTTTATAGTTCTGAATTAAAGTCGTTTTCTAATTAAAATTAGATTAATTACAGTTATGTACAAATCTACTGATGAGTTCACAATTACATAACTTGCAAGTTTTGATGCTAGAAAACAAAAATGTAAAAATGATAACGTATAAAGTATCAATAATTTTTGAGTTAAATCTGTATAAAACCTAATTTCAATAAAATAAATATATATATATGCCTTATAATGATTATACAGTGATGGTTGTTGTCACAGCTGCTTTAAATGTAACTGAAACAGTTGAATGGCAGCGTTGTCACACTAGTTAAGCAGAATTTGTTGGTTTATTGGTTTAAATTGTTATTTTTTTTAAAAACAAAACAACAAAGAACAGTTTTAATCTCTAAAATTTCCAGGTTGTTTTGATTTTTAACATTTTGTAAAGAAAACCTGCCAACTTTTTTATTAGTGTGGGATATCCAGGCCTCTGTTGCATCTTTTACCTGTGGATACTACTTGATTACCACTTTAACTGCTTGTATTGTTACCTTTACTACTGCTACTGGTCCAGTGCATGTGTAATACAATTTACAGTGACTAATAATTATAAGAATTCAGCATGATAAGGTAAGATGTAGAATAAATCAGCCCCAAATGTCTTGATTAATCGTTTCTATGTACTTAAATATATGTTACGTACATATATTTCATAAAATATGTCCAAAATATGTGCTTCATCAGCTGTTCATGTGTAAAGATGATGTTAAATCTCTTTATTAATATCAGATTTAACCTATCTCTGATCTGAGAACCTTGGTAGACTGATGGTTATATTTCTTCATTTAATTACTCCTCAGCTTTAGCTGTTATCACGAATCATGTAGAGATAAGATGATCACCTCCAGAGCAGGAACCACGTCCACTGAGATCAGCTCATCATTGTTGTTTTCAGTGCTGTACAGGGATAAAGTCACAGCCGGCGAGTTGGGACGCTTCCTGTTCACCTCCCAGTGGCAGCTTTTATCAGGCACTGGAACAGAGGAGATGTGAATACAATCAGGTGCCATGAGAAGCTTTTTCAAGCTCGTGGGCCAGGGGTCAACACAGGGATCACACCTTGGTAGGTCTTGAGGAACTTGCGGACCAGGCGGTACATCTCACTCAGGACCTTGTTCGATGAAAGCGTGCACTCATCTGCCAAGAGAAAGGCCTGTATGGGGCTCCGAGTGGGCCGGGCAAAGTCGAGCCGGTAGAAGAGGCCGTCGTCAAGCGCCGTCATGTTGAGGCGTGAAGGAGCCTGAAGCTTCAGCATCATGTCAAACTCATCGGGGCTGTGGATCTGAGGCAGCAGTAACAGAATCAGCACAACAAAGAAAACCTTATGAAACTGCAGGTTTTTGAAATGTAAAGACAGAAATGATCCAGAGAAAAAAACAAATATTCATCTTTTAGGAACATTTTAGATAAAAGAACCAGAAAACCCTGATTGCATACATCCACACCCCCTTTCACAAAGGGAGCTGTGGTGCTCAATCAATCTGTGAAAGTTTCTCTGACTTAAACCAGATTAAAATCAGTTGTTGTGAGGTCTAATTGTTGGAAAAGTGCAAAGACTCAGGAGAGGGATGTAAAAGAATATCAAAGGTTGTGCATGAAGCATGGTGCGGCTGTCAACACCATCATCAATGAGATGTTAAAAGATGTCAGGGTGAGCCTCCAAAGCTGATGATGAGAAGCCTATTAAGGAGGCCACCAAGAGACCAACAGCAGCTTTAGAGGAACTACAAGAGCTTCTGCCAGGTTCTGTTCATGTGGCAACCATCTCCAGTACTGTGCACGTGTCCAAGCTGTACAGTGGGTAGGCAAAAACAACATCCACGACCCCCAAACCATGGTTTGGTCGAGATGAAAGTTGAACTTTTCAGCCTTAATGCTAACAGATGTTTGGTTCATAGTTAATACAGCTCAAGGATTCAAGGAAGACCATACTGACTGTGATTTGGTTCTGCTTCTCCTCAGGTCTTGCAATCAGTGCGTTGCAGTTTTATTTATTTAAAATGTTCCCAATAATGAACCACATGTGTTTTTTGTCTGTGTGTTATTGTTTTATCCTGCAGTTTCATAAGGGCGTGTGGTATATCTACTGTATGCATGTTACAATGTTAATCTTGATGAAGCCTTTGCAGTAGAAAACAAATCTCCGGCCTTCAGATACTAGGAGTTGTCGTCAGGACGTCACCTTAACTTTCTCGAAGTAGCTGCCTGTGGTGAGGAAGTCAGCTGACTGGAAGAAAGGCTGGTCACTGTTGCTCCGCAGGAATCTCAGCAGGCTCTCTCGGAAATCATTAACCACCTCTGCAGCCCAGCGGCGGTCCGTCTGCCGGATCTTGAGGTCTTTAGCGTTGAGTTTGATCCAGTTGGCCAGCTCTGGGGAGATGGAGACCAGCTCCTCATCCACCATAGGTCCTTCTACTGCCAAGTGTCCACAACAGAGGACATTTTCTATGCATTAAGACCAATTTAATGGTCGACAACAAGTAACCACGTCCATAGAAACATGCCAGGTATCTCAACACGTAGCTGCAAACTGCATCATCACCTGTTTGATGTTGAACTTTCTGTCTCTGTGTTGCCGGTGTGAGACGTAAAGAACTCGACCTTCTCATGGTGACATCTTTACGCCGCTTTGCCTCAGTTGGGCTGTCCACATCTCTGTCCCCTCTGTCCATTACTTACTCGTCTCAGCAGAAAACCACTGCTTGAAAACCAGTACATTCATTCAAATACTGTACTTACACGTAAATTTGATGCACTTGCACTTTACTTTTGTTTTTGTGCTACTCTCTACTTGTGATACCATAAAATTCAAATGAAATGATTGAACTAAGTACTCCATTACATTTACATGACATCTTTAGTTACCAAATAAAGATTTTGCCCACAACACATAAGATGAGTTAAACCGTTAATGGAGAAAATAAAAATTAGATGAATTCATAATAAAAATAATTATTGCAGCTTTGTATACAAAAACTAGCTAAAAAAGCTAGCTTCATGTCAGCTAACAGCAGCATTAAAATCCTGCTTTCAAATACATGAGTAGCAATAATATTACATTACATCGGCCTACACTGTGTTTAATGCCAATAAGCCAATGTTATCATCATGCTAAGAGGTCAAACTGAGATAATGAACATTAACAATGCTAGCATCCTGATGATAGCACTGTCATACATTTGTAAACCCCACTGTTTCCTAATCTATTCATCTATTCATGCCTGTTAAGTTGCCAACAGATAACGTGTCATCAACTCAAGATGTAAACCATCAGATAGATACATAGATTTCAGATTTTAATAGAATCTCTTAATGATGCTTAAACTCACCTGTATGTGGGTGAGTCTTCTGCAAATTGAGACAGTGGCTACTATGTGTTGGGCTTCCTCTTCATCTTGCGCTATCAGCTTTACTTTCACTTTCAGTTTTCATGAAATGTGATCTCTGTGATAATATAAGTAGGCACGTCCATTTAAGTTCTTTAACTGGGCTGCGTAGGTGTTATCTTATCTGATCACCTGAGCTAATTAACTGGTAGAAGTGTAACAGAACATACAGTGATCTAACCGGTTTTACTGATCGTCTCAGTATGGACAGGACAGTATGAGAAATGGCACAGAGGTGATAACTAGTCTAGATCTTATTGACCTTCATGGTTTGAGTTAAATATGCTCAGCTCTCTTTTTGTAGCTTTGGCTACTGTTAGTGAAGCTAATTTCTTGTTAAAGATAATTTGTGCTCCAAATTTAATGCCAATTTACCCAAGAGCTGCTGTCAGGGGCTCTTCTCTTCTGTCTTCTGTTGCAGCCTTCCATCCAATAGTTATCAAGATATTTCGGTCTTTGAGCAAAAAGCTAACATGCTAACATGCTCAAAAAGGCAATGCTAGTAAGCTGGTTTGTTGTTTACCATATTCAAAGTCTAAGTTTACATTCTTAGCATGGTGATAAGCTAGCACTAACCTCAAGTATGATATGGCTAAATATCATTATTTTTTGAGTTTTTGACCAGCAGTTGTCAAGATATTTCAGTCTGGACCAAAGTGGTGGAGGTCCTACAGATCACCTGACAGATCAATGGGCCATTGCTGCTCTCTAAATGTGACAATATCAGTAAGTGCAACCTTTAAATCCTGGGAAGAATGAGAAACTCTATTTTCACAGTTTGCTAGTTCAGAGATGATATGAGAAACTTGAGGTTTAACTCTCCACTTGTTTTACGGTTAATTTAGTCCCATGTTAGATGACTGAACTTTGCTGCACCCTGGTAAATGTCTTTAAAATCAAAACTTTTGAGATTATGTGATTGATTAAACTTGACGAACTTGAACAGATGAAAAAAAGATTAATGCACTAAATAAAGGAATAGCAAGTGTTGATGAATGAATTCATCTGTTACGGGTGGTGTATGAACCCAATTGCAGCACAAAGGGAAACAGAATCAATGGAGAGTTCAACAGTTTTATGAAAACGTGGCAGACAACAGACAGTTCAAAAACTCAGTGGCAGGCGGCTTTGTCTGAACTGGGTGACTGAACTGTGACATGATCTTGTGCTTCATGTAAGTGAGAGCTGGGATAAAATATATTAATGTTTTGGTCCCTAAAAACGAGACTCTAATTGCCAATTGTTTACGTATGTATGTCTGTTAATGTATTTACTACTTAACAATGAGAGTTTTTCCTGTTCTTCCTCATTTTTAAAAGCCTTGATTTTAATCATGTGTGGACCTATATTCATTCTCTCTGAAAACAATGAAAGAAAAACAATGTTCAATATCTCAAATGAATACAAATTATGCTTTCATTGACTGCATTGTTCATTACAAAGGACTGAATGTGTGAAAGAGAGGAAACATGTCGCCCGTATTTGGTTAATATCTTTATTACTTTGCTCTCAACTTAATTTCAAGGTTTTTCTCATGTTGGCCCAAAAAGACACAAGCCCTTCTTTTCGGCGGAAACTTTTCCGATGGGTTAAGCGTAGGCCAGAGGGTTGCGTTAGGATGGCTCCCGGGATGTGACTTATTTGGACGTTGTGCATGAGGATTCATTTCTTCTTTTCAGCCTTCTGTGCAGCCTTGGTGACCTTTCCAGCGGTGGCAGCCTTCTTCACGACAGACTTGATGACTCCGACTGCCACGGTCTGCTTCATGTCACGCACAGCAAAGCGACCTGGGAGGAAGGAAAGGATGAGAAAAGATACAAACACAGGAGTTATAAGAGGGTACAAATATGCCATAGTTATAAAAAAAATATTATTTAATACTATAAAAACCAACCCTTGCTACCTGGTCAACACGTCTTTTCACCTACGTGTAATTTAGGTTATGTCAGGACAGGTGGTGACAACTCAGCGACATGTTGGACCTTGTTTTTGTCGTGTGAAGCTTTAATTTTTCCGCTCTGAGAGCTCAACTAAAAGAAGGCACTCTACCTCCCTGCTAAAAACAAAGAAAAGCTGGGATGTGATTCATAAATTACCTAAAAATATATCAACTAGCTTATCTGAATCATACATTAAAGAAACCGTTTGACATTTTAGACTCAATTGCAACTGAAAAGCACTGAGAGCAGTCAGACTACTGATGGATAGAAAGGGCTGAAAGTCAGGTGGAGAAAGTTCAAATATGCTCCCTGTAAATACAAATGTCAGTCAGTTGATGTACTGACATCAAACGCAATTCAAGAGTAAGAGATGGAGAAGCAGGTTAAAGATCTGCTTAAGTGGAAGCGCCGGATGGTCCCTCCCTTGAAAGAAGGTTTTACTCACTGTATTAACACGCTCTAGCCCACAAATACTGAAAAATGACAGACAAAAAGAGTTTTTACTTACCAAGTGGAGGATAATCAGAGAAGCTCTCAACACACATGGGTTTCGAAGGCCACATTTCAACAATGGCGGCGTCTCCAGACTTGACAGACTTTGGATTTTCCTCAAGCTTCTTGGCAGAACGACGGTCAATCTTCTCCTTGAGCTCGCCGAACTTGCAGGCAATGTGAGCCGTGTGGCAATCCAGCACAGGGGAGTAACCTGCGCTGATTTGGCCTGGATGGTTCAGGATAATGACCTGAAAGAGTAATGTCAAAGTGCATTTTGAGACGGTGATGTTGTGAGCGTCAGTGCAGTTCTTGTTAATGGCCAGCAGAGGTCAACAGATGTTTGTGCCTCAGCTCAGTCACTCATCCAGCATCTTCGAGCCACAATAAAATTAAATATTGCTCAGTGTTAATGATTGATACACTCACGTTCTTATTATTACAAGGTAATACCCTTTTTCTTAAACAGTATGTGTATGCAAAGTCGCAGGCAAACGTGGAGCAAACTTATTTATTGTGAAAAGTTTAGTTATGCCTCCTACATCCTGTGGTTCAGTCAA
Source organism: Datnioides undecimradiatus (assembly GCA_008933995.1). NCBI lineage: Eukaryota > Metazoa > Chordata > Actinopteri > Lobotiformes > Datnioididae > Datnioides > Datnioides undecimradiatus. The sequence goes on along the minus strand of WARS01000044.1, from coordinate 10,099,961 downwards.
TTTCTAATTTTTAATTTGCTGTGTTTCACCTGGGCGGTGAAGTTTTCTGCAGCCATGGGTGGGTCGTTCTTGCTGTCGCCAGCCACGTTTCCACGGCGGATCTCCTTGATGGACACGTTCTTGATGTTGAAGCCGACATTGTCACCGGGGAGAGCCTCAGACAGAGACTCGTGGTGCATCTCCACAGACTTCACCTCAGTGGTCAGGTTGGGGGGAGAGAAGGTGACGACCATACCAGGCTTCAGGATACCGGTCTCAACACGGCCAACTGGGACAGTTCCAATACCTGAGAGAACAGGAGGCATATTCCATATTTATTGTCATGACTGATTTTACTGTGTGACTGTTTGTGATGCCAGTGTGTTTAATTTGTGATAGAAATGTCAGGAAACAAGGGAGCATTTTATTTTACGGCCCACAAATGCTGCAGCTAAACTGTAGTGAAATGAACAAGGGACTGCTTTTCTATACAACCTGCACACTTTACACTTTACAATACAGGAGCTTTCTGTAGTTCAGTGCTACTAGAAACACAGAATATAAACTATTATAGAACACATTATTTTAATAATATATCCTGTATTGTTAACAATGTTAATTTCCACAAGTTTTTCTTGTCACGATATCAAGATTATATAATAACTCAATTGCAATAACAGCAATGTTGTTTCACAGTAACAACACAAAAGGGGCTTGTAATTACGAGGTATTACTCTTACAGAACTCAGTTTTAATTGGCAGTTATCGTGAGTCAACGGCAGCTGAAAAATGTTTTTGCTGATAAAAAGTTGTTGGCGCATCTTTGCCTCTTGGTTTGATTTTGGCGTTTTCCATGTGTGAATGTGTGTACACTGGGTTGTAGCAGCACAGTAACTTCAGTAATGTGGGTTGTGAAGGCATGAGGGCTGATTCCACCCGACACTTCTTACCTCCAATCTTGTAGACGTCCTGCAGGGGCAGACGGAGGGGCTTGTTGGTGGGGCGGGCAGGTGGCAGGATGGCATCAAGAGCATCCAGGAGTGTGCGTCCACTGGCATTGCCCTCCTTGCGTTCTATCTCCCAACCCTTGAACCATGTCATCTACAGACAGATTTAAAGTGAAAAATTAGCCCACGTTCTGAATCACAGTGTTTATATAAGTTAGGAAATTCCTTCACCTTCTCACTGGGCTCCAGCATGTTGTCTCCGTGCCATCCGGAGATCGGGACAAAGGCAACAGCTTTGGGGTTGTAACCAATCTTCTTGATGTAGGTGCTCACTTCCTTGGTGATTTCATTGAAACGGGCCTCGCTGTAAGGGGGCTCAGTGGAGTCCATCTTGTTGACTCCAATGATGAGCTGCTTCACACCAAGGGTGAAGGCCAGCAGGGCATGCTCACGGGTCTGGCCGTTCTTGGAGATACCAGCCTCGAACTCACCAACACCAGCAGCAACGATCAGCACGGCGCAGTCAGCCTAAAGACAGATACATTTACAATATTTCTGCAGTTGCAACTACAGTTTAAATGATGAGTCAGTAAAAGATGTGCCTTTACCTGAGAGGTACCAGTGATCATGTTCTTGATGAAGTCCCTGTGTCCAGGGGCATCAATGACAGTCACGTAGTACTTGCTGGTCTCAAACTTCCACAGAGCAATGTCAATGGTGATACCACGCTCACGCTCGGCCTTCAGCTTGTCCAGCACCCAGGCGTACTTGAAGGAGCCCTTGCCCATCTGTTGTGGTCAAGACAAATCAAATAGTAAGTACTGAATCCATCATCACCTGCTTAAACATTTTGTCCAGGGTTTCATGTCTTGAGACTTCCTTTGTGTCTGGTATTTTGAGCTATGTTGTTCAAATCATTTTTACATTAAAATATTAAATTCAACTTATTTCAAAAGGAATTTAATATGATAAAGATAGTTCACATAGTTCAACACTAGGTGGTAGCTGTAACCTAGGAGTAACATCAGCCACACCTTTGTTCCCACTGCATGTGTGTCGTCATGGCCCCATTATGTTTTTACATGGTGTGAGTATTTGTCCAAAAGGTAATTGTAACGTCCAGTGTCTCCATGAACAAACCTCAGCGGCTTCCTTCTCGAACTTCTCGATGGTTCTCTTGTCGATTCCTCCACATTTATAGATCAGGTGGCCGGTGGTGGTGGACTTGCCGGAGTCAACATGGCCAATGACCACAATGTTGATGTGGGTCTTTTCCTTTCCCATTTTGATCTACTGGTTGAGAATGATATGAACAGCAATTAAACTGACTTTAAAATTAAATCCTTTAGCTTTACATTTGTCTGGAAAATGATGTTAGCACAATGTGACCACCACTGAAGTCAGTATGACCATAGACATTGAACCAAATTATAATGACGTGTCGTGAAAATGCGGAACCACATGGCAGCCATCTTACCGGTTTCAGACTTGCTCTAAGCAAATCTGAAGCCACAGTGAAAAAGGCCCACGTGCTGACAATTTCCCTATTTCTCTAGATTCAAAGTAAAGAATCTAAGAAAACCGACTTCATTTTAGGCAAGCAAGTACAGTAAGAGACAAAAGAGAGAAATACTGCTACTGTAAGATATTAATACATTTATCATTAACTGTATAAAGTGCTGTCCCTCGCTGTCACACACACACGTGCCTTATTACCACGATCCACGTGGAGGCCAACTTGTCGACATTATGCATTCTCTCATCCCTTATTCTCACCTTAACCATCACAACTAAACGCCTAACTGTAACCAAATCATAACCTCAACTCTAAAACCAAATATGAACCATTTTAAAAAGTAGACTGTACCCATGGGGACCTCACCACATGTCCCCGTTAGTCAGTGTGGACAAAGGTCCCCATTTGGATATAAAAACCAACTGAGACACACTAATGTACTGACATGAACATTGTTAATGTGGCTTGACACACATGACACATGTTGATTTGCCTGGGCTCAACCTTTTGTTTACAGAACTGTGTAATATTAATTTGTTGTAAATCTAAGTTTACTTCACGTTATGTCAACGCCTAGGTTAGCGTAGCTACTTTAAAAGACTAATATAATGTTTGCTAGTTATGACTTCCACTAACAGATGAATGCCGTTGAGAGCGAGCCGGCAGCAGGAACTTTGCGCTGAAACTCAGCCGGCCCATTACACGGTAGCTAATGGCTAATTTAGGCCAGTTCATCTGCTACGTTTTTGTAGTTTTAGTTCAACTTTATGGTAAAAAAATTAACTTCTCATCAACTAACAATAGAAAAAAACCCCCAAACCATCACAATTTATTAGAAAACAAAGATCTAATCCAAAGTATTAAATTTATAGTTACACATTTCACGCACACAATCTCTTGTAGAAACCAAAACTAAAAAAAAAAAGAATGATTGAACAAACAATCAATGATCTTAACAATGTTACCACGTTTTAACTCACCTGGCTGAAGAGCTAAAGGGAGGTGGCGGATGTCTGGCTTCGCCTGATCTGGTCTGTGCCTTCACTTTTTGGTCTTCCTGTAAAAAGCATCCCAGGACAACACCCACCTGTGCCTGCTCCTCCTACATAACTGGTCCGTCAGCATAATCAGATTTTGCAACCCATGGTTTAACATGAACACTCACAAATTTGCATCCACTTTGTGTTGTTGCCCAAATACCAGCACAACTGGCTTTACCTGTCGGTTCTTGTTCTCTGCAAATTACAGAGCACACCTTAAAACCTGCAAGTCTATCCTTTTGTTCTTCAAATGTCACATTTGAAGCAAACAAACATGCACAAGGACTATATAACTAAATATATCTAAAATCATTCATTTGAAAATATTCACTGCCTCATCATCTTTTGGAAGGAATGAGGAAAGACTGTAAAACTGATAAATGATCAATGCAGTTTCTCAATAAATACTTGTAATGAAACACAAGAGACACATCTTCATTTGGCAATGTTTGAGATTTTTATTGTTTTGGTTTCAATTTAATGGTGATCATAGTTTCCCCTTGAAGGCACATGCCTTCCTTTCCTGCGGAAACTTTTACGATGGGTTTTAATCAGCATAAGCCAGTCCTTGAGTAGAGAGCTCTGCCTCAGAGAAGACGGCGCTGGGTGGCAGGAATGGGGAGGGGATGGGGTGGCCCGCTGCTGCTGCTGAGACGTGACTTTATGTTGGACGTCGTGCATGAGGATTCATTTCTTCTTTTCAGCCTTCTGTGCAGACTTGGTAACCTTTCCGCCGGAGGCAGCCTTCTTCTCGACGGACTTGATGACACCGACGGCCACAGTCTGCCTCATGTCACGCACAGCAAAGCGACCTGGGAGAAAGAAATGGACATGAGAGTAGAGAAACAGAGGAGTCGGTGAGAGGATGAAAAGAAACCAACGAGGCTGCTCATGGTTCGGCTGCTGGGAGGTAAATACTCGACACACATCAAAAGGGTATTGTGCCGTAATCTAATGTCTAGAATTATTACTGGTCATAACTTTGTTTTGAAGTTAAAATTATGCTTGTCCTTCTGTCCTGGAAATGATTGTCTTAACGATTCTGATAATGTTAATCATAGATAATTGATTAATTGTCAAAAAGCTGATATTAGTTAGTTATAGTTATTTTCACAGCACAGCCCTTGTAAATGTTGTGTTCGAGTCATGTATCAAATACACACCAGTGTATTATTTGAATCTGATGTTAGCTCTTTATAATGTCACTATGGTGCACATCGGGTAGATAATTAATAATTCAGGTATGATAATTAATGATAATTAATTTGGAGTTGTGGTTCCATCCACCTGATAAATGTTAGTCACTATCCTTTTAGCTCTGCCTTTGTGTCTTTTAGCTCTGTGCCTCTCTGCTGTGTTAGACAGGAAGTGGAACTGGGTTTATCAGAACTTCATTAAGGTAATTACTTGCTGGAAAACAATTTGCTGAAAGACACTAAAATGCTAAGAGTGTGTGAGCAAAATCAACATGTACCACTGCCCTGAGACCACCAAAGCGTCATGCAGCCATCATTAATGTTATCAAGTAGATTTGCTCTTCCTGCTGTCACTTGTCAAAACTGTTTACCAGGATAAAGGTCTGCAAAGGCCAAAGCACAAGCTATTTGTGTTTGTCACTCACCCAGTGGGGGATACTGGGAGAAGCTCTCAACACACATAGGTTTTCCAGGCACCATGGTGATGATGGCGGCGTCTCCAGACTTGAGAGCCTTGGGGTTGTCCTCAAGCTTCTTGCCGGAACGACGATCGATCTTCTCCTTGAGCTCGCTGAACTTGCAGGCAATGTGAGCGGTGTGACAGTCCAGCACGGGGGCGTAACCCTGGGAGATCTGACCAGGGTGGTTCAGGATGATGACCTGCAGGGGGACAGATGAGGAGGGAGGTTAACATCTAAGATCATATGAGGGAAGTGGACTGATTGGTGCTGGGAACCACTGAAATGGAAGTCAACTGACTGTGCTGTGGTCTAACAAGGAAACGAAGAGTGTTGTTTAACGTTCAGGTCTAAATTCTCATTTAGTGTGGTGTCAACAGTGTTTTACACTGCTGGCTAGCAGATGGACAACAAAAGACCCGCAACAAATAGTCACAATAAAAGCGAGTGTCCTAGCGATTTAGCTCACGTAAATTACGTTAAACCAGCAGAAGCCGCAACTGAAGGTTTTACATTTCAAGTACAATTCAACTGAATCAGGGCAGCATCTGGTTCTGTCTGCCATGTTGCCACGATGTTTGAGGTTTTGGCACTGCAGCGGTGCGTAACGACCGTTCCTGCCAGCTCTGCCAACATTCGATCCACTGTGTGTGAGTGCAGGATTGTAGGCGTACACCTGAACCAGTTTTGCCTATCTCGTTAACGTGCAGGCACCATGATCATGGCTAAAGCTGAACAAGCCTCAGCCTGGTGCAGAGATGGTTTGTGTGGTGAGATTGTGCATCACCTCCAAGGAAATGGGCGTGCTGGATTTATAACACAAGACACAACAAGAGCAATATTGCAAAACAGAATTCAATAATTAATACAAGCAATAACCAGTCTTGGAGATTTCGACGGCCTCACAGAGACATCAGCAGAACAAGCGCGTTTAAGTGAGTTAATATTTGTTTGTCTTGCGTATTAAAGTGGAAACTAGTAGAGTTTAATCAATGAGGGTTTGATAGAAAGAGTTGAGGGGCAGTTAAATAGTGACAGTGAGTATATTGATGATGAATGATTGATTTCCCACTGTGTCGATTTGGTTTGACATATTTTTTTCAATTGCCGTAGAGCGTGAAGGTCAGACGTGAGCATTAAAAGGTCGCTTCTTTAAAAATCAGCAGAAGGTGAAAACCAGTCGACACCTGCACGACTCGACTGCTTTATTTTGCTGCATTTGCGACTCACTTCGCACCCGGGAAGTGTTTCAACGTAAACTAGTTTTATTTTAAATGCAGACAATGAACAAAAGCTTCTGTGAAACCGACTCATTACCTTTCTAAATTTTTATTTCCTCCTTTTTTAATTTGCTGTGTCTCACCTGGGCGGTGAAGTTTTCTGCAGCCATGGGTGGGTCGTTCTTGCTGTCGCCAGCCACGTTTCCACGACGGATCTCCTTGACGGACACGTTCTTGATGTTGAAGCCGACGTTGTCACCGGGGAGAGCTTCGGGCAGAGACTCGTGGTGCATCTCCACAGACTTCACCTCAGTGGTCAGGTTGGGGGGAGCAAAGGTGACGACCATACCAGGCTTCAGGATACCGGTCTCAACACGGCCGACAGGGACAGTTCCAATACCTGAGAGAACAGGAGGTGATGTGTTTCTACGACTGCATTTAATGGTAAGACTACTTTTAATAGCTATTTGCTTCCATGTTCTCAAGTAGAGACAAATGCTGCTTGTTCTGCGTCTGTACAAAGTACATGTTGTTCACAGACGGTCACATCTGGTTGTAGATGTTTTGGCATTCTTAGGGGAGGGGGCGTTGTTGTCATAATCTGCTCTGTCTCTACACTCATGTCACCGTAGTAGAAAGTTTTCCAGGTTGAGGCGCTTGCTCATTGCTTCACTTGTCAGACCTGGGAGCTGCCTCCACCGTTTAGACTGTATACGCTTTGTTTTTGAGCTTTTGTTCCTCCTACAGTGGGAGAAAAATAATCTGCTTGCACAGACTGAGCTGACCGATGAGATAAATAGACACACGTCTCTTCATTAGTTTGTGGAAGGTTGCCCATTGGCTTTGACATTAAGTTGGTCCATCGTCCCTGTAGTGATGCATTATGAGGTGACCCGACTGATCTTACCGCCGATCTTGTAAACGTCCTGCAGGGGCAGGCGCAGGGGCTTGTCGGTGGGGCGGGTGGGGGGCATGATGGAGTCAAGAGCCTCCAGCAGGGTGACACCGTTGGCACCACCCTCCTTACGCTCAATCTTCCAACCCTTGAACCAGCTCATCTGAAATGGAGAATGTGGATAGAGAGGCAGAGTGAGGAAATGAAAGGGAAAGGAAAATGATCAGTTCTAGAGGATTATTTAAAGCGATGAACCAAGAAATTAATGAAATATTAGGACCCTCACCTTGTCACTGGCCTCCAGCATGTTGTCTCCGTGCCATCCAGAGATTGGGACAAAGGCAACGGTGGCAGGGTTGTAACCAATCTTCTTGATGTAGGTGCTCACTTCCTTGGTGATTTCCTCGAAACGCTTCTGGCTGTAAGGGGGCTCAGTGGAGTCCATCTTGTTGACTCCAACGATGAGCTGCTTCACACCCAGAGTGTAGGCCAGCAGGGCGTGCTCACGGGTCTGGCCGTTCTTGGAGATACCAGCCTCGAACTCACCAACACCAGCAGCAACGATCAGCACGGCGCAGTCAGCCTAAAGTTGATTAGACGATTACAAGACAGAGTTCGTAATTTCATACATGCGAGATGCAAATGTGGTTCTGGTTCAGACTTAGTGATCTTTTACCTGAGAGGTACCAGTGATCATGTTCTTGATGAAGTCCCTGTGTCCAGGGGCATCAATGATGGTCACGTAGTACTTGCTGGTCTCAAACTTCCACAGAGCAATGTCAATGGTGATACCACGCTCACGCTCGGCCTTCAGCTTGTCCAGCACCCAGGCATATTTGAAGGAGCCCTTGCCCATCTGTTGTGGTCAAGACAAAACAAATAGAGCATGAAATAGATTGGAAGATTTAACTTAATCAACTTAAAGAACAGCATCATGCTTCTTTGCTGTGAGAAAGCAGCAATTTCTTTAGAAAACTGAAGCTTCACAGTTAGCCTTGGGATGTGTTATGCAGCCTCATGTAGCTGATGAGAGACTTGCCAACCCCAGAAATACCAAGGGTCAACCACCACCGTGTCCTCTATCATCCAAGCACCGTTTCTAAATTGGTGCACACTGTAAATACCGCATCACAATACATGGAGTGGGTAATGCAACGTAAGGCATTGGGTTTCTCATTCGTGGCTCACACGGGAATACAATTAATACAGATAATCACTTAGACTGACTTTGGACGTTGATATTATTTTATTATTATTATTATGACCATCATCAGTAATAGCATTACTGATATTATTAGTACTATTACTGTGACTTGTTACATTATCTTTATCTTGCAGGCAGATGGCCTCGACCGGTTTGTCCCTTCAAACCAGTCGAGGCAGACAGCCGGCCTCCTAAAGTGACATCCAGGTATCTGCCAGTTAAAAGCTACTACTGTTATCAAGTGCTCGCCCATAGTATAATTAATATGAAGAGTGCAGATCTAGACCATACTAGACCTGGTCTTTATAGAAACAGTACATTTTATTATAATAAACAAATAAAATTAATTTGAATTAAAAAGTAATAATTAAATCTTTTATTGGGACTGAATTGAGAACATTGAATGTATGTTTAGATTTAGATTGTGAGATATCATTTAATCAAAGACCTGACAGACACATCTAAGAACCTGACCAAGCATTTAACGCCAAATAAAACACCTTTTGGTTAATATGCAGAATGTTACTTACCCACAAATCCATTATTTTATTACTATTAGTCAATAATTTGATTGAAGCTTCTAATAATTTCACCTTACAAATGATTAGTCATTCGCTGCCTTACTGCCTCAGTTCAGTGTGTCTAGATTTTCATGTGAATTTCAGCTTATTCTAACATTGACTAAATTTAAATACCCATTAGAAAACATGGTTATAGTACACATTGTGAACTATGCTGTCATTTCTTTCTTTCCACTTCTGCAATACCTCAACCTCCAAATTCAAAACCCTTTTAGGTCGTCATGAATAATAAGACGTGTACTGCCTTTTAACAGGGATCTCCTCTATGTCAATCACAACAGTAGATGACAACAGTACACATCTTTAGACGGTAGGTGGCAGTTTTAACTAAGTAATGAACAGATGCATCCACCACACCCGCTTCCACGCATTTCTGCAGATAAAACGCTGCATCACGTTTCATGGTCTTTCATATCATGTGATGTGCACCGTTTTATGAGTATTATCATCACTGTTATTGAAAGTCGAATTGCAAGCCTATGGCGTCTCCATGAACAAACCTCAGCGGCTTCCTTCTCGAACTTCTCGATGGTTCTCTTGTCGATTCCTCCACATTTGTAGATCAGGTGGCCGGTGGTGGTGGACTTGCCGGAGTCGACATGGCCAATGACCACGATGTTGATGTGGGTCTTTTCCTTTCCCATTTTGATCTACTGGTCACAAACAACACGAGGGTAGTTATGACTTTGCAAATATACATTTCAGGTCTTCAAAATGGGGTGTGGGACCACTATTAAACTTATTATGACTCAGCTGTAATGAAAAATCACTTAAGTAAGCGCACTGCTGTTTTTAAAAATCACAAGCACCATGGGGAGCGTTTATGGGGCATTTTTCAGGTTTTAACGTATCCAAATAGACTGAGCTCAGCAGAGTGCGACACTATTAATGTCTCACTAGTTAGTGACTATCGAAAACAGGTTGACGCAATGGCGTTACATGTTTAATATGCTGTCACAGCTGCGGCACGCGCAGATGATCAGCTGGCCTCGAGCATTAAATCAAACATTAATTCGTGTCTTATGTAGCTTTCAGGCTTAAATGCGGCATTCGTAGTTATTATAAGCGCTTATCGCTTCTCTAAAAGTCGTTTTATGCCCTCGCGCGCGCCACCGGAAAGGCGACACTGGTGAGTCACGCGCCATGTGCTCGATACCGGCTACCCGGCCTCCATGTTGCGCCGCGAGCGCAGAGCCGCCATGTTACCAACTGATGCAAGTGCGCGCGCCGACATTGAGCAGCCCGCACTAGGGTGGAAGGATGCGCGTTCACGAAGGTAGAAAGAAAAGGACTAGCATGACTGGCAGAAAGGGGAAAAATCTGGCAACTCCTTTATAGTTCAAGTTCATGGTGGCCGTTCCCTACTGCGTGTTTCTGGACCTCATTAAGCCTGAAGGCAAAGGCGAATATAATCACAAGCTGTACTAAATCTGGATAAGGAAATACACGAGGTGAGCTGGCATGTTTATTATGTGATGCCAAGTAAATATTTTAGGACAGCCAAGCAGCACGAGATTTTAAATCCAGATAGAGATTGATTTTCAAGACTAAAGGCAGATCTAAGCTGATTCTGAATTCCTTGCTCTGAATCCATCCCCAGCTGTGTGTGAGCATGCATTTTAAGATTTTAGAGTTTGGCTTTTCAGATTTAAGAAAACCAAAAGAGACAGTAAGACATTTCACCAACCTGTGCCCTGGAATAAGCAAAGACGTCCCCTGATTTAGAGCGGAGGGAAAAAAGGACAGAATGTGATCTGTCCTGAGTTTTTATACCGTACCAGAGGAGAGGGTGGGCTGTGCATGCTCTTGTTGCTGTCAGACTAAAATAAGGCACACCATTGGTTGGGGTGGTATAACTCCTATCGAGACGATTGGATGACAAGTGCATCACCGCACACGGATAGCATGGTCAAAAACAGCTGCAACGCAGAGGGGCTCGCCTGTGACAGCTAAAAACCCTACACCAACTGCGACAGTCAAGGATAAAGACAAGCCAATTTCAATTTTTTCAAAGACATTTATTTTATTAGTTACCAGCAGCGTTCTTTCCAATTAATTTGTGGCATTTTAACATCAAGATACAGTTCTAAACCATTTTTCAACTTAAAACTTAACTGAGAAGAAGCACTGTCGTGTGATTCAGGTAAGTGACAATGCCACATTGTTCTTTTTCCTGCGGAAACTTTTGCGATGGGTTTTAATCAGCATAAGCCAGTCCTTGAGTAGAGAAATCTGCCTCAGAGAAGATGGTCCAAGATGGGAATAAGGGGTGGCCCGCTGCTGCCGGCACACAGCTTGTTGGTGGATGTCCTGCATGACCATTCATTTCTTCTTCTGGGCCTTTTCTGCAGCCTTGGTTGTCTTTCCAGATACTTCCTTGGTCTCAACGGTCTTGATGACACCGACAGCCACGGTCTGCCTCATGTCACGCACGGCAAAACGACCTGAAAGATATCAAGGGTCCAGATTTAGTGACGAAGCGAGTACTTCATGCATTCTTATTGCAATACAAAGTTCTATACTGTATGTACATCAGAAGCTTTCAATCACAAAACATACCGAGGGGAGGGTAGTTGGAGAAGGGCTCCACAACCATGGGCTTCTGTGGGATCAGTTTGACAATGGCGGCGTCTCCAGACTTGACAAACTTGGGCTGATCCTCAAGCTTCTTGCCAGAACGACGGTCGATCTTCTCGATGAGCTCGCTGAACTTGCAGGCAATGTGAGCTGTGTGGCAATCCAGCACAGGTGCGTAACCTGCATTGATCTGGCCAGGGTGGTTCAGGATGATAACCTGTGGACACAATTTGAATTAGAACTCCAAAACATGGGCCCACAAAAAGGAGAAAGGAAAGCCAATAAATACTGCATTGTCAAGCTTCCCAGGTTAAAAATACAAACCTGGGCGTTGAAGTTGTCAGCTCCCTTGGGTGGGTCGTTCTTGCTGTCGCCAGCCACGTATCCACGACGGATTTCCTTGACGGACACGTTCTTGATGTTGAAGCCAACGTTGTCACCAGGGACAGCCTCAGGCAGAGACTCGTGGTGCATCTCCACAGACTTCACCTCAGTGGTCAGGTTGGGGGGAGCAAAGGTGACGACCATACCAGGCTTCAGAACACCGGTCTCCACACGGCCGACGGGGACAGTTCCAATACCTGAGAAGAGCAATTGATTTTAGTACACACTAAAAACCCCCCCACTTTATTTCACAATCAAATATCATCAAATCAAATATTGTTCTTACCGCCAATCTTGTAGACGTCCTGCAGGGGCAGACGCAGGGGCTTGTCGGTGGGGCGGGCAGGTGGCAGGATGGCATCAAGAGCCTCCAGGAGTGTGGTTCCACTGGCATTGCCCTCCTTGCGCTCAATCTTCCATCCCTTGAACCAGCCCATCTAGACAAATTCCAAGTGGGAAGGTTAGTCCACATTCTGAATCACAATCAGATTAGAGAGATGAGCACCATATGTTTAATCTCACCTTCTCGCTGGTCTCCAGCATGTTGTCTCCATGCCATCCAGAGATTGGGACAAAGGCAACAGAGGCAGGGTTGTAACCAATCTTCTTGATGTAGGTGCTCACTTCCTTGGTGATTTCCTCGAAACGGGCCTGGCTGTAAGGGGGCTCGGTGGAGTCCATCTTGTTGACTCCAACGATAAGCTGCTTCACACCAAGGGTGAAGGCCAGCAGGGCATGCTCACGGGTCTGGCCGTTCTTGGAGATACCAGCCTCGAACTCACCAACACCAGCAGCAACGATCAGCACGGCGCAGTCAGCCTAAAGTTGATTAGACGATTACAAGACAGTTTAGAATTTCATACATGCAAGATGCAAATGTGGGTCTGGTTCAGACTTTGTGATCTCTTACCTGAGAGGTACCAGTGATCATGTTCTTGATGAAGTCCCTGTGTCCAGGGGCATCAATGATGGTCACGTAGTACTTGCTGGTCTCAAACTTCCACAGAGCAATGTCAATGGTGATACCACGCTCACGCTCGGCCTTCAGCTTGTCCAGCACCCAGGCGTACTTGAAGGAGCCCTTGCCCATCTGGGGGGGGGGGGACAAAACAAAACATGAATTTGGTGAAAACAAAAACTCTGATATGTCAGACTAAGAGTTTGCCATAAAAAAAGCATGGCAATCCAGGATTAGTCATTATGCTTGTGTTTTAGGGGTATAATTTGGATTACACACGCATTTGAAGTCACCCATTGTGTTCACCAAGCTAGATTCGGATTTTTACTTTTCTTGGTGAATAGGGTATATTATAAATATTTGTGTAGCTCGTTATGATGTAACACTTGTTAGATAGCGCAAGTTAATTCGTATATGATCACCATCGACTTTAGTGCACAGTCACTGTAAGCGCGGCTCGCGTTTAGCCCCACCCCGCGTGCGCGCACACGGATGCTACATTCTCGTGCCGGGCAGCAGGGCTCAGAGTGGGCACGCTGACGCCGCCATCTTGGCTCTCGGCTATAGCACTTTTTGAAAGATTCGACCAAATAAATCGTAACGGCTCACCTCAGCGGCTTCCTTCTCGAACTTCTCGATGGTTCTCTTGTCGATTCCACCGCACTTGTAGATCAGGTGGCCGGTGGAGGTGGACTTGCCGGAGTCGACATGGCCAATGACCACGATGTTGATGTGGGTCTTTTCCTTTCCCATTGTTGTAGTTTCTGTCACGAAAAAAAATATAAAATCACAAGTCAGTTCCCTCTCATAACTGAACACGACACGCTGTATTAGCACCTTTAGCATTAAACTCCTTATGGTGATTAAAACGTGATTTGACGCTAACGTCTATTGAACCATGTCACATCGGGCTCGACTCATATCGACCACGATTCTGGTTGTCAAGTCAAAGCGCACAAAACTAAGGTAGAAACTCACATTTCGCATCGAGTTCGTAAGATAACGGGCACTGATGTTAACCATTGTTACTTAAATGTGCCGTTAAGTTGTGGGATTGGGGGCGCTAACAGGCGGTGGCTGCTAGGCCTCACTCGGCCACAGGCCAGGCGAGACACGTGTTACTCCACGGGCCACGTCGTATAAAGTTACAAAGATTGCCAAATATTCAGAGGCTATTTTGTCCACACTCCTAACACCTGTCACTTGAAAATATGTGCAGTTGTTTCATAGAGAAGCTAGAAGAAATGCCATCCCAGCATCCTTGGATCTTCGCTTTTATCAGCCCCTCTCTTTGTTCCTTCCCCCCCAGACTCTCCTCCCGCGTCACCCCCGTTTTTGTTAAAAAAGTTCAGTTTCACCCCAATACACCAGTTAAACACACAAATGCTGTAGCATCATTAAGTTTACGGCTGATGGCTCTCTTTTATCATTTATGGCTAATTGTTTTAATTAAAAATCCACAGGTTTCTTTTTAAGTTACATAACCGAAAAGAGCAAAGTTTGTGACTATTAAAACAGATAATTTAAGAAAAAAAACATCAAAAGCTCATTAGACATCAGTTGAACGCTTGTGTCCTGCTCTCTATCTATATATAGCTCTCTATAATGCTAATCAAATCGCAACTCACCGGTGTTTCTGGGTTTTCACGGCCAAAACTGCTGCCCCTAGCCAGGTAACAGAAAGAGGAAGAGTATGGGTGGACTGCGGGGTTTTATACCGAATGGGAGGCGGCCTGACTTCCCGTCGCCCTCCCCGGTGCAGACCCGCAAATCACACACATTCCTGCAAAAAAACGTCAGCACGTCACCGGATGCAGCCGCCTGAAACATGCATGATGTCTCACCGGGGGATTGGAGTTCTAATTCAATCTTTGCACAACGCGCTGAAACTAGTCATAAGACAGTCGCTTATAATGAAGACAATAATAATGACCCAGAAGCACAGTGTAAAAACGCGCAATTGATCTTTATAGTGAAGAGTTTTAGGGTTATTTGCGTTATTTTCACAACTTCCTGGTCCGTCATTGATCAGCTGTTCCATAGAAACGCAGTTAATGTTGGGGTTTTTTAAGCTGCTGACTAAACTATAACCCACAGGCACACTTTAGATGAATACAGTGCTGTACACAAGTCAGCCACAAGGTTTATACACATTTTTTAATAATTATGACTTGCCGCTTCACCTACTATTCAAATATTGCAGAGAAGTAGGACAGGGTGTTTCTTAGACTGAAAAGATGAGAAATGCACGCAAAAGCACACAAAATGATATAAAAATATAATAAATCAAGTCATATAAGAGGAGCAGTTCAGGGGTTTTTCATTCATCATTCACTGATTTTATGCTTGAAACACAGAAAAGTAGATTTTCATCAATTACTCTGAAAAATTCAGGAAAAGTATTTCAGACTCATTGTTCTATGTTACAGAACAATGTCCCGCACAGACCCTATCTCCCACCCCCCTCACACCTTACTGGTAACCCTGGGACGACTTGTCAGCTTGACAAGATTATCTAAATCCGAGCAAGATTTGCATTCAGACGGAGCCCGAGCCCTGAAAAGATGAACTCATGCTGTTTTCGAGACACCTTATCAGTGGGTCGTTTACATTTACAGCAGACACAAAGGCCATGCAGGTGTCTGATTGAATTAGACATGGCGTTCTCAGTGTTAAGTGTATCTTTAGGGCCAGCTGGTTTACTAATTTAATTGGGTAATCTGCTTCAGGAGGAATAATTGGTTTATTCAGGGAATTTTTCTGCATTATTCTCCAGAACCTTGGTTCATATTAGCACAATCACACCTTATTTATGTGTTAAAGGAGTTTTCTGCGTGTGTGAATCGGTAAAAATATGCAAACCTCAGTGTGTGTTTGGTGGGTGAACTTCAGAGTGGGGGCTGTTTTTGTCCAAGATGCTACTTGGAGGTCAGGAGGTCAGATTCTGCCTCTTCCTCCATCCTTGTGGCATGTCGCCCAGTATAGAGGCAGCTGGCTTCCCCTGGTACACACACACAGACACACACACACACACACAGACACACACACACACACACACACACACACACACACACACACACACACACACACACAACAACAACTGCCCGCTCTGCTTTCCCTCCAGTTCAGGTAACAGCCACTCCGACTCGGCAGCTGCTGCTTTCACTCAGCGCAGAGCAGAGGGAGCACAAGCGGGGGAAGCAGAGTGGCAGTCTGATAAGTAAAATGGGAGGGAGGGAGTACATGCAGCAGGCAGGGAGGAGATATGGGGACAGGGGGGGAGCGATAAGAGTGACGGACAGAGGACGAGTAGCAACTTGCTTATAGAGTCAAAAAAAGTGATGTTAAATGAGACCTGGCATCTTATTTATTGTAAAATTACCATAAAGAAATTCCCAATAAATCACAAAAAAAAATTGTAATTCAATGCTTTAATTTACATTATATAACATCTTTCACATGGCAGAGTTTCAAGAACCACACCTACAACCCTCAACCTACAGCACAAACCTAATGTACTTTAAAATATGCTCTGACTCCACAGGTTCCCCTGACGCTGAGCAACATCCAGTTATAAACAGAGGCTTCAAAATGCGGTCTGAGCCAATCCGACTGGACACAAGAATCACATGGTAGGTTATTGATTTTCAACAGGACGGCTCAGTGTTTAAACTGTCCACCATCATTAAAAACATCGGACAACTTGTGGTCACATGTAACATTTTATCTTGTCTTCCTCATGGAGCGTCTGACATTGTGTCTGGATCACATGAATAAATACTAGATGCTGAGTTCAGGTGCGGTGATTTCTGCTTTCTAAGCAGTAACACATTAACACATTAATGTGGATTAATGGAGTGGACATGCCTCTTTACCTGGAGGCCTTATTCGCAGTATTAGTTGATCTCTGTTGATGGGCAGCTGTAAAACATCTCCCCAGAGAAAAAGATTACGGTCACATACCTGTATGGTAGCTAAGAAGGGACTGTTTGATCGCTTTGATTGATTTGGAAAAGATATTTTGAGAAACACGAGGCAGATAAGACACAGAAAGGGAGACGCAGAGGCTGACAAGATGAGGAAGTGAAGTCCGCCAAAAGGTGGAGCAAAGAAACTTGGCAGAGACCCAGAGGTGACCTCAGTGCTCAGGTCGACACAGAAACACCGAAGCACTTGACCTGATTTAAAAGAAAGTGGCTCTAACTCTCTCTTCAGCTGACACACACACACACACACACACACACACACACACACACACACACACACACACACACACACACAACATAACATAACACCAAAACACAGGACATACTCTCATGGTCACCATGTAAATCAGCATATCAAGATCTCACAATCTTTGCAGCCATATCTTAATGAAAGACAATTTGTTAAATAGTTCACACTCACATATTTGTAAGTGTCAAATAAGATTGGACGTTGATGCGAATATTGTTTTTAAGACAGAAACTAGTAATTATGACAACTTGAATACGACATTAAATCAGCACGCTAACATTCAGGTGAAGCTATTGTATTTCATCCCCAGGGGGATATGAATGTGTGTATCGCATTTCAAGGCAATCCCTCCAATAGTTATTTTGATAGTTCGCTCTAAATATCAAGTGTCAACCTCAAAGTGGCGCTATAGACACGGTCAGTACATAAAGTCATAGTGGTCCATGAGACTGATGGTGAGATATTGGAGTCAGGACCACTTCACCAACATTTCTACCTTTAGAGCCAGGCTGATAGCACGGCTACACACAGACACACACGTACTCTAAACGTCTGTGCCAGCATGCCGACACAGTGCCCCGCACACAGCTCGGCTCATGAAGCCTCCGATGATCTGAGGACTGAACAGAGCGAAGCACAACAGCTGTGCTCTTATTTCAGGCACTAACTAGAGGAGAGTATGACTGTGTTACTGTGTGTGTGTGTGTGAAAGGGAGAGTGTGATTCAACAGTCAGACTGGCAGTCAGCCCCTGCCAGCACGTCAGTGATGACTCATCCGGTATGAGCGGTGGTTATAGCAACAGGAGAGATCTGAACATTTCAGCTAAAGGCTGAGAAAAACCTGTTGTCTGTTAGTGCAGAGGGAGAGATAACTGCAGAGATTCTCTCATGTGTGACATGTTTGAGGTTTCTGTCTGCAAATGTCTTTGGTTCATCTACATTTCTGCTCATGCTTAATTATCTAGTGTAACTGAGGCTGTTTCTACAAGCATGTAGAGCATTTATAGTGTATTTATTAAGGCAGTGATAAGATTTGTCTCTCTCAGCCAGAATATGATAAGGAAAACGTTTTAAAGACGCCTCGATCTGAGCAACTCAGCTTTAAACAGTAAACCTCTGATTGTTTGAATTCAAGGTATCTTTTAATGCTACAAAAATATTGTCATTTGTTAATCATTTGTCGTGATTTATGTGTTTTTCAGGACAATTCACTCTGATTGTTAGAGCAAGATGACACATTTTAAAATGCTTAACCTGCAAACAATAAATTTGTTTAATTTTTCTTTATTTCAGCCACAAGAGCGTCGAAGTTGTTGTCTCATGTTGAGCGATAGAGCCTCCTGGCTCACAGTTGGTGTTTCTGTTCATCCTAAATGGGGTCAAGGTCAGTATTCTGTGCAGGACAATCAAGTTCTGGCACTCTAAAAATATGAAAAACGCATTTCTGTGTGGATCTGGCATAGTTCACGGGAGCGCTGATGTGTTGCAACAGGAAAGGGAGAAACAAACTGTTGCCTCACAGTTTGGAGAACATTATTGTCTGCAGGACCTTCAAGATGTCACAGCATTAACCTCAGGGGTTAGCAGATGATTCAAAAGATGGGAAAGGAGACAATACAATACAATACAATACAATACAATAAAATAAAATATTGCTTTTCTATCCGAAATGAACCATTTGTGAACATTAGACGCTAGATAACATAAAGTCTTTATTTTATTTTAAGGGGACATAAATTAAAAAAGATTGTTGAATCTAATGTACAGTAGAGAAAAGTATCTGTCCACACAGTAAAGCAGAGACATATCGATATACAGACATATATTATTCTCATGAATTCCAGTTTAAACTATAGTTGGTAGCGGGCAGCAGCATCAACTTGGTCCTGGTCCTTCAGTGCCGCCTTTATCTGCCAGTTTAAAGAAAAATTACTTGCTGCCTGTGTGGGTGTAGGGAAAAAAAGCCTCTGACTGATTCTGATCAATGCCAACATTCACAAAATCCCACGGCCCTGGCATTCATATGCATACAGACAAAATGTTAGGGTAACTTGATCTAAATAGTAATGTCATCACACTGTATGCAATTATAAAGTGAGTTAATGCAAATGAAGCACATTTGCAACATACAGCCAGTTCCACATCCCCTGTAGCCTCCTGCCCCGCACCCAACAACACTCCACACCCTGCTTCACACTTGCAAACTAAGGATTCCCTTTTGGTGACCAGGCTGTTGTCTGCATTTGTTTCACACCCAGAGTGTAAAGGAGAAGTGTTTATCACTTGCATATCAGAGCCTGCAGGCTAGAAGTAGCCCCTGGTTTGGATGTTTGGCCTTTCAGGGCTAATTCCCATTTGTCTGCCTCTGACTGTAAAAGACTTTGAATTACACCTTGTGAGGGATATTTGAGCTTCTATCAATGTGCTAGGTAGGTCTGGATTTGTAAGGTAACAGTTTTAATTCATGGTATTAAGTGCATTGAAATATTGTAAGTGTTATTGATCAATACAAATAAAGTTTATTTCATTGACTGAATGTGTTTTTCTTCTCCAAATGCTTGTCTTGTTGTAACTTGAGTGTATTTCATGAACCTTCAAGCCTTGAAACTTATTTAAAATGTAATTGAAATTGTGTTTATGTTAAGATGCTTCAGTTATTTGTATTTTTAAGCCCATAAGCCCCCTGTTTTAAACGTAGTTGGTGAGGTTTCTGGTTCAGATGTAGCCTTCGCAGTACTTTCTAAGTGATGTGACGGTTGGCTGGCACAATTCTTAAAAATATCATTGTTTTCTTATCAGTTTGTATGTACTGTCACTTATTTAATGGCATGTGGTCAAGCTTAAAACACAGGAGAACATTAAGGGCAAAGTACAATGTAAAGAGACGCTCACCTGAAAATTAACACAATTCCCAACCTTGCACAAAAACAGGCCTGACTGAGAGAACTGACTAAACTCAATTAACATGCTGTAAACATGAGCATATCAAAAAGCACCTACAACAGGTATTTATACATTTATATACTCAAGGGACTAAATGTGGAAATTAAATGTAAAACTAAAAATTAAATATAAATGTGTCAGTGCTGTAGGCTGTTATCCAGCTTCTTGGTGAAAAGGACAGTCAGCCATTCCTTCATTTCACAACCACTGAACCAGACAAAGAAAGGTTTATGAAAAAAGAACAAATCGTGTCTTTATCATTAATTATGAAATATAGTGAGGGGTTTAAATAATTCAGTTTGAAGATGTGGGGTATTTATATTTGCCTTTGTCCAGGACAGTCAAACAACTGCACTGTCATCAAAAATGCATTAGCATGATGGTATTCACACGATGCTAACATGACCTAGCTAGCTAGGTATATGAACAGCTAGCCTTGGAGCAGCGTTAGCCCTGTCAATGAGCGCTAATGCTAACGTTAACGTCACCGCTTCTAAAATAAACCGGTTTTGATCCAAACCGACAAAAGCGTCTGTGCGCTAGCTAAATAAAAAAAAATCAAAGGGTATTCAGAAGGAATTAGTAAACGGAGAGAGAGTGAAGGTTTCCTGGACGTCTAGAAATGATATGGTAGCGGGTGCGTGAACAGTGGAAAAAAAAAAGAAGGGGGGCGAAAAATGCCGTTACACCACGCATGTGACGTCACGTGAACATCCGGGTCATTCGTCAAAAAATCTGATGCAAGTTCCAGCCCCATCCCGGCAACTGGGGAAGGGATAGTTCCCGACATCAGCCGAGAATTAACTATATTTTTGTCCCCAACGATGTTAATGAAGTTTATAGTAACATCTTTCACAGATGTTATCTCCGTAGGGAATTCATCCTCAACTTTAGATTCACTCTGGAGCCCCTTTTCCTCATTTATTTCATGTTTATGCTCATGCAAGTAACTTTTGGACTCATTAAGTTTTGGTCACATTACAGAAAGTATGGTCCCAAACATCATGCTCACAAAAATACATTACATTTCCTCAGTTTGTTTTTAAATGAAATATTGTGTGCAAGTCAAACGCCAGACTTTCTATGTTTTTATATGTGGGTTATCTAAAAACAAACAAAAAAACCAATACCGACAGCATAGCCCATACCTTTTTCATGTTTCTAGGTTATATTCATTGTCTTTCTTAATTTTCTGAGTTTTGCTAATAGTCATTTCTTTATTTATCTTCTTCTACAAAAGTTCAGTGTGTGTCCTTGTGCTTATTGGGATATGGTTATGTTGATAATAAAGTTTAAAAAAACCCATCCTGTTAAAAGAGCTGCACCCTCTTAGCAAACTGAGACATCTCTCAGTGTTACACAATAGGTCACAACTGGGAGGACACATGTCATCACTATCATTAGTGTGGTGTGAGTGATATGACTGTATTTGGTGATGAATAAAGCTAACTGAAACAAATTAGAACATGTAAGGCAATGTTATCAGGACCGGGCATCTCAAGGTTGACCTGAATAATTGCATAATTGCACTGATTGAGGGTTGTGAACTAAATCCCACCATATTTGGCATAAAAAGGGTAATAGGGTATAACCGTTTATATTTGAGAATTTAATTTATTAAAGTGTGTTGTGTGATTCTTTTTCTCCTTTTTTAAATCATTTTCCCACTTTGACAGACCGGACATCACTGCTAGTCTTTAAGTTCTTGCACCATCTAGTGGCTGCATATAGACTGTTACAAAGCCCAGAGTAAGTAAAGGCAGGTGTGATATTTAAACTATACAGGTGGTTCACATGGACTCAATTAAGAGTCAAAGAGATTTACCCTGCCTCTGCAGACCCAGTAAACAGGCAGCAGAGTTGCAAACAATAATAAAACAGACGTGGACACTGAGGACCTGTCCTCAGTGTTATCTCTCATAGTTCTCAGGTTTTAATGAAAATGAAGAGATTTTGCAGAATTATACTCTTCCATGAAAACAACATTTAGATCAGAGCGAGGGCAAATGAAAACAACAAAAACAGAATTGTAACATCTAAATAAATGACAATGGTGTTCAGTGGGTGTGTGGGGTCATTTGTGCTGCTGATCTGGTCAGTGTGTTTGTTCGCTTTCAGCCCCTTGAAACTGCAGATAAAGACGTGATACACAGGGCAAAAGACTCTGGTTCTGGTTCAGAGGAACATCTTGTCCCCTGGAGTCATTTAACTGTGCAGCAACGCAAGAGCATGGACGCAAACACGTTTTTCCTCAGTAACACAAACTTGATTCTTTTCACAATAAGACACAAAGCAAGGCATGAACATACTTTCAACATACTCGTACGACATCACGCATTTTCTAAGAACAGAGAAGGTAAATACATTATTGCACCTGTTTAAAAATGTCCTACCTCTACAATCAAAGCGCACTTTGACACATACACTAAATCAGTTTCTGTTCAAAATGTCCTATTTTCTATGAAAGGAATCATAATTGTAGTTAAAGGAACTGACGACACAGCGAGCATCTCAATGAGACAGAGGCCGCGTACTGTAGACAATTACAAACACTAAACCACACAAAAGAGTCATAATTCATGGCACTTCTACCCCAAGTCATCCAGGCAGTGGAAGGTGCTTTGGATTTCTAGATAAATAGATAAGAGATAAAGATAAGAAAAAACAATATTATAAACCAAATATTGGCACTAGTAGTATATATATAAGGCTTTTGGTGTGTTTTTAATATCTAAAGAGTGACTCTTTTGGTCCTGCTGGAGCCTCGAAGTGACCAGAACACAGATTCAGCTGTAAACAGCAGCAGCGTGTGGTTCGTTCCTTAGACACTCGGCCTCGTACTTAGGAGCAGCGCTGAGAATTGTTTGTTTTGGTCTAACCCTGAGATGCAGTGGAATCTGTGTGTTAAACAGTGCAAATATCACGTTATCATGTAAATATAACAGAAACGACCCCCTATTACATTCAACAAAGGTAAACAGAACAAGAGCAGGTAGATTTTACTGATTGGTGAAGCTTTGAAGATCCAGCGGTTGATTCACATCTTTTGTTTTTTTTTGTTTTTCAGAATTGCAGTGCAAATCTATCCACACACGCAGCCCCTTTGACGCTTATCTACTTTAAAAATGTGCATAAAATGAGATTTAACGTGTGAAGCTGCCCTAACTTTTACTCTTTTTGCTGGAATCACTGTAAAAATGCTCACCTGGGTAGAAACCAGGAAACATATGTGCGTCTTAATGATTAAAAACAAGAAGAAACCAAAACATTTGAATTACTTTTGATCAAACTGACCCTGTCCAGTGATACAAAAGAATGGTTTATAATATTGTAGGCGTACCTCTTTCACTCTTTAAATGTAGTTAGTGTGAATACTGCATATATTCCTATATTTTATATATCAAATTATAGAGGTAGATCGCTAAATCTGCTTTTCCTGGTCTCAGATGTCCTTTAAAGCTGCACATCTGCTACTTTCTTACGTGTTTGTGAGACGTATTGTGCATATTCATGTTTGTTTCATGTAGAGATGGATCTGCTCCTCTTCTTCTCAGCTTCTGCTCTCTCCTCGTCTGTGACGGCCCACGGCTGGATGTCCCCGCTGCCGAATATGGTGAAGACGAGAGCGCCGGCGACGTTGATCCCGGCTGCCACCCAGAACACCTTCCTCCAGCCTGCCAGGGTGTGCTGACGACCGGAGAGGAAGACATGTCAGTGTCAGTGTCAGTGTCGCCTCAGTAAACTGCTCCTGAGTGTATTTCTTTGTGTCTGTCTGTGCTGAATGTGTAAATGAAAACGTGATATTCAGCAGAAGTCTGGTTACAGAGAGAAAGCATCTCAAAGATTCATCATCGTCAGAGAGTCGAGGGAACCGCTCAGACGTTTAATAACAACACAGGTTCTTAATTGTCTCTGTCCTGAGGAGCCAGGAAACGATCTAATCAGAGTTTGCCCCTTGAATATAAAACAGGTCACCAACACAATATTAAAAAGAAAGTTAAATGCAGTTTTACTTGGCTGCTTTTATTGCTAATCATTTATGTTTTTATCACATCGGTTGATTGTACGATGCATTAACTCCTGCAATTTAAAGTCCACCTTCTTATAATAAGCTGGCACAAACTAGATTTTAGAGTCCTGTGGTGTTTCACAGTCTTTTCCACTGTTTACTTCACTCAGTCATTCGTCGTGTTTTAAAGACTCACATCCTCAGTGAAGTATCCCGTAGTGATCGGTGCCACGACTCCAGGGATGGTCCCGAATGTGTTGGTGATTCCCAGAAGGAGTCCGGCGTATCTGAGCAGAGAGAGACGAGAATCTCTTTACCGTGAACACAAATACGGTCGAAGGAAGCAGCGAACACGTCAGATACTGTATCTCTGAAGTAACTGGTTATATAACTACATGTTTATGACGTGCAATCTGTCTTAATTATGAGCCAGAAGCATCAAAGCTGGGTGATCTTACTAAGAGCCAGTCATCATCATATTACTGTTCATACGCTGGAGTTTAGATGAAAACTGAAGAGACTGGCTGATCAGTAGGAGTGTATTTCTGACAATCGGTCAATTGTTTAAGTTATTTTCAAAACATCCTCCAGTTTTAAGGGCCGTGAATGCGACATTTTGCCTCTCGTCTTTGTTTTGTATTGAGTTTATTTGGATTTTTGACTGAGGCTGAGGGCTGTGACACCCACCGGGGAGCGATGTCTATTTGGTTGATGAAGACTCCGGAGGCGCTGACCCCTCCGATGGTTACGGAGAGCGTGAGGAAGGTGACGGTGAGGATGTGGTCGCAGCCGACGTAGCCCACAGCCACGAGGAAGGCCGCAGCCGGCAGCAGGCCTGCGGAGAGGAGGAGGACGAGCGGCGAGGAGACTTTGAACAAACGTCACTGAAATATAAAAGACTGCGCCGCGTCCGTTTGTCACAGAAACATTTTGAACTGTGAATGTTGCTGAGCTGTCTCTGATTTCAGTTTCATTTGTTTTATCTGTCCATGGTGTCGTCGCTTCCCATTTTTGTTGTGGCTGGAAGTCAAAATTACACTTTTACCGGCTTTATGTCACATTTTTATGACAGACCTTTAAACGTATTGGTTATTTTAAACTCTATATTTAAAGCAGATGAAGGATTTTGGTCTTCAAACATCTGGATCTTAAGTTGTCTGAGAAACAAGCCGAGCAGACGCCCTTCCAGGACGTCCTGTGTCCGGCCAACAGCGTGGGAGAAACACTGATTTTTAAGGCGGAACTGCTTCATCCAGTGTATTTATAGGCTTTAATCCCAGGGTTTGTTTATTTGTTTGGGAGAGGAGGACACTGTTAGGGATAAGTGAACAATGAAAACTGGGAGAATCTCACTGCAGTGAACACACAATCACACACACAGACTCACAAAGTTTATACGTAACACACCGAAAGAGCATGTGACAGGAAGTTTCCTTACCCACGAGCGTAAAGAGTTTACGCACGGCCGTGACGCTGCACACCTTCCTCTCGATGAGGAGGTCAGCTGCGACGCCCGACAGAGTGGAGACCAGCCAGGAACCGAGGTACGGCAGAGCGGACAGGAAACCATTCTGGACAGACAGACGGAGAGGTGTCGCGTGTTTTTATGATTACAGGCTGCTTCTCCTTCTCCAGCCTCGCTATTCAGTGTGAATAAGTATAAATGTATAAATGTATTTCAGAACGTTTTCCATCGCCCGCCACGTTCACGAATAGCACGGAGGGTTCAAAACAGGCCTTTTCAATGATTTTCAGGCAGTTTTATCGTCCGACCACATGCACCTGACTCTAAGGACACGTGTTAATAAAGGTCAAGTGTTATTTCGCAACAGGGCTGCTGTGTTTGTTCACTTTTGAGGGAAGCCTACCACCCGTCAAGTGTTTAAATTGATAACAGAAGAAGTGCAGGTTAATGACTGTAATCATGGCTTTGTTCTGCTCCCAGTAAGCCATGACAGCGTGACAGTGAAATCATTATAATGGTCAGAACCTCACCGACTGGAGGTCAAAGTGCAGGATGTTGTCCATGTAGGTGGGCAGAGAGGTGAGCAGGATGTAGAACGTCCAGTTCGAGCACATCTGGGTGACGATGATGGCCCACAGAGGGACCGACAGCACCATGGGCAGCAGAGGCAAGGACCAGCCGTGACCTGTGCCCTGCAGTTTCAGTAGCGCGAAATAAAACAAAAGAAGTGACAGCGAAGAGGAAGAGAAAGTAAGAGGGAAATGGAAAAAGGGAAGTCTGAGCAGAAATGCTCTCCAGTATGGCGAGGAAGAGCCAGGGACATTTAGCTTCAATCACTGCCTTTAGATGTAGTGTGGTTATTAATAACTCTGAATAAGTTGCTGGTTACACAAGATTTAAAGCTGCACTAAGGTTTTATATCTTATCAACATGATATTTAACTGTTCTGGGTTTTCTGGTTAATCGCTCCTACTTCCTTCTTTGACCGATGGCTACGCAAACCGAAAACGCAGGTAACGTGCGGGTTAGTGTTTCACGCGCACCTGAGGTCCAATGGAGTTTATGATGTAATCTCTCTCCTCGTTGGTGATTCGGCGGTGGGTGCGGGGGTCGTCTGACACAAAAGCGAACCAAAAGATCGCCCAGAGGCAGCCAGCACCTCCTGAGAGAGAGAGAGAGAGACGGAGAGAGGAGGGAAAGAGAAGGATCAAAGGTCTCTTTAAGTTGAAGTGACTGAAGCATTTAATTTCCTGGGTTAATCGTTTATATCAGATTTGATATCAACATCCTGCATGTGACCGTATGAGTGCGCGCCCCCCACGGCCGCCCCACCCTCCTCACCACAGATGTAGAAGACAGCGGGCCAGCCCAGCGTCTGGCAGATGTAGCCGGTGAGCGGCAGAGCCAGAAAGGCCCCGAAGTTGGCCCCGGATCCCGCCAGGGTCATCAGGCGAGAGCGCTCCAGAGGGGGAGCCCAGCGAGCCCACATCGCCATCATGGCCGGGAACGTCACGCCCTTGGGGATGAAACATGGAGATTCATAACTTAAGCTACTTTTCTGCTGATTAGTCAATCAAGAAGCTGATCGGCAGATTGATCGTTAATGAAGGTGAGTGTCAGCTGCAGCTCTGGTGTCAAAACTAAACCAGCAGCAGCTACAAAAACAGAAACTCTCACACAAAACTCTCTGAGGTGAGTCGACGAGACCCGATTAAGGCTTTTAAAGCATTTATCAGAATCACTGCTGAACATTTAATTAATATTGTGCAGCTTTAATTGATATCTGTCGGATTTATTAGCAAATCGGTGTCTATTACTTTGTTATCAGTGTTTGATTTTCACCTGTGTCTGTTTAAAACTAACAGAAAACTAAGTAACACACATTTACCTCTCCAAAGCCCTCCAGCGCCCGCAGCGCAAACAGCCAGTACGACCCCATCCGGGCAGCCAGAGGGGTGAGGAGGGTGAGGGCGGCTGTGCCCAGGACGCCCACGCCCAGGAAGACACTCCCGCCCCAGTGACCGGACAGATAGCCCCCCGGGATCTGTGTCACCAGGTAGCCGAAGAAGAAGGCTCCCAGCAGCCAGCCCTGAACCTCCGAGTCCCACGGGTAATGAGGGATCTGAGGGGGAGAGAGAGGGAGAGAGAGAGAGTGACGGGTGGGGGGTGGGGGTGGGGGTTTATGTTGAAATGCTGAACAATCAAATCAGCGAAAGGACCAAATGTTTACCCCCTCAGGTTGGACGAAAGTGTCACTGCTGTTCTCCATGTCTGGCGGCAGCGGACAAGCACGGTACATGGAGCTGTTCAGGGCCGGTCCGGGGTCAGTGGTATTCACCATGGCGACCATGGCAACGCTGAGGTTGACCCGCAGCGCGTAGACCACGGAGAAGCCGAGGAACATGAGCACGGCCAGGTTGAGGCGAGCCGAGCAGCACTGGGGAGGGACTGTGGACACAGAATCCCAAGGTACTGGACTGCAGTCTACGATGTTGTCCTACTTCCTCTTAAGTTAAACATTAATATGAAATATAATATAACAATAATAGATTGATATTACATTTAAAATGACTTTAAATTCACTTTTTTTTAGCTTAATTTGTGCATATTGCTTTATATATCCATCCTCCCTTATGCTATGTTTCACCACTTTTATTAAAAACATAAAAGATTATTTGGTAAACAACAAAACATAACAAAGACACATTGTCATACTCAGACAGTAGCTGGGAGCAGTTGGCTTACATTATATGCAGCTGACTTGTCGTGAAATGTAATTTGAAGGCACTAGCAGTAATGTTTTGATCGTACGTATGTTTCACTTCACATTTACATTTAAAAAGTTAGTTTTTTTAAGTGAGAAACAACAGTTTTGTGTGTTTTTGACATATTATTGGAGTAACTGGTCACAGAGGAGGCTGAATTACCTTCTCCTTTAATTTCTATTTAATATTATTTAGAGCTGCAACACTTCAGTGGTTGTTGCTTCTAGTCTTGTGTCTTGTGAAATGAATCTGGAAACGGAGCAAATGTTTTATTATGTGTCTTTATTTCAGTGGCATGTGATTCGCCATCAGTTTAACTGCGACCATCTGATGGTCAGCCAGCTCGTTAAGACCTTGCGCAACAGGTAATCTCTAACCAGTGAGGTGCTGATGTGCACGCCGAAGGATCTGCTGAGTAACGGGACGCGCAGACCTGCGACACATTCACAGAATGACAAAGTAAACAGCGTGTTGCTGCACAGAGGGCGCCGCTGTAAACACGATCTACGCTGTGGTGCAAACAGGCAGAGAAAGTTATTCAGTTTATTTTCAGTATTACATTACAAGTTAAAGCAGAATTAATGTTTTAGCATCAGGTTTATAGTCAAATGTCTTTGTTTGAACCAGGGATTGTATGAAAACATACATATAACATAAACCAGTTTAAAGAAGTCGATGAACTCATTAGTTGAGAACTAACCTGCAGCTATTTTGATAATTTATATTATATTTGAGTCCTTTTTAGTCTTCTACAAACTAAAATGAAACGTTCTCTATTCCAAAGTTTGAATGAATGTGAAAATTTGCTTCTTCACCGTGTTTTTACTTTGTCGCAGGCTGAATATTTTTAGGTTTCCAGATTTTATGTAAACCAAAGAGGCAAAAAACGAGCAGCAGAATAACTGAAAACCATCAACACACGCTGAGAGGAACGCACCTGCGTCATGCTCGATGAGCGGCTCACTGTCCTCGCTCTCGTCCGGACGGGCTGAGTTGATGGAGCGCCCATTTGGCAGCGGCATGTCACACGGCTGACGCACGATATGTCAAGTCGGCGAAGTGATGTCACTGAGTCATGGCGCCCGGGAAACCTGCTGGACGGACGAAGGCGGTAAACACAAAAAAAAAAACCCCAAAACAACCCGAGGCGTCAGTTAACTCACACACACACACACACACACACACAGTGATTGAAACCGGCACTTACGGGAGTTACCGATGCTCAGAGAGGGCGCAGAGACAGAAGGGATATGAGACGATGATGAAACCCAGGGTGCGTTTCGCCGAACAGCAGCCTGTGGACACGAAATAGAGAAGTTAAACACGAACAAAACACAAACAGGTTTTGTGGTTGGTGGTTAAATAAAACGTGGTCCTTGGTTAGACACACGTCTCCCTCAACACATAACAGGAAGGTTTCATCTAAATCAGAGGCAGTTTTCAGTGTGGTCCATTCAGCTTTGGACCGTTGGTAGTGAAAAGAATCATCAGTTGCAGCTCTGATCGAACGGAAATAACCAGTCATGTATTAAAAGTGATCCCTGGTGCAGATTGGGCTTTGTTTTGAGTTTCAATTCTCTAAAAACTGTTTTTCAGGAAGTGAAAAAACAAAATACTTGTTTGTTGCGTCGATGACGGTGCGTTTTTGACGTCATCCAAAAGGTTTGGCGTTGAGCTGGGTTGGATAACACCACAAGGTCGAGAACTGAAACTGTCATGTTTCAGGTCAGTAGGTACCGTCTGGAGGATGTGTCCAAAACTTTGATTTTTTTAAATACACAAGAGTTCATCCGACAAAAGGCAACCGCAACTTTGAAAACCCACAAACGTGTGTTTATGAGTGTAAACCACAAACTCTGAAGTAACTATAATCTGATCCGCTGATTATTGTCTCTATTGATTTCTGATTTGGTCTATGAAATGTTAAAAAAATACAGTGATAAAGGCCTGAAGTTGTGATCGGACCAAAAAAATAAATAAATAAATGTAACCAAATCCTAATGTGACTTCTTAAATATCGTTGTTTGGTCTGATCACATCTCCAAAACCTGAAAATAAACAATATGCGATCACATAAGAGACAGAAAAGTACTGAAAACTTTAAACTTTAGTTATTTACAAAATTTACATGAAGTGTCAGCACATCAGTGACCAACCTGTGTGTGCACAGACTGTGATCAATAACCTGCGTTTGTTTTAATCAGTCTGTCAAGCTTCTTAAGTCAGACACTGTCACTTAAGGTGCGTATTCCAGACACAAATCCTTAAGTTAAATATTAATTGGACTCTGAATAAACTGAATAATCTGTTTTTCTGTTGCAAATCTGTTTCGTGACGTGTACTAAGGGTGAAAACCACGTTTGGATCAGCACTTTTCCTTTTATCCTTCTTCCGTTTAATCGATTTGATCCTAAGACCGGTGACCACTTTGAGAGCACATTTGAACCTGCAGGCATTTCTGACCTTTTGACTCATAGTGGGCATGTGCGTTCCTCATGCAGGCACTCCTGATGGTCTCTGAGACTATTCTTATAACTACTGGTGATCTGTGGAGTGACGGGCCTGAGGAAATCACATCAACCAAAACAGTATCTTCCATTAATTCTATTCTCAGACACACTTTCTATTTAAAAAAGTCAGAAAATTGTGATGCCTCTTTCTTTTTGCATGACAAAGCAAACACTATGTGCCATTACCACGTGAACCATGTGTGCAAGTGAGCGCCTGTGCAGCTATGTGCGTGAGTGAAAGCCTCCTGTCATGAGATCCTCAGAAAACCAGCCCAGTTCTCCTCTGCTCTCTGAAACAACTAATGTATTATCAAATTGCCAATTCCTGGGTCCTAGTTTGACGTGAACTGAGGATGAGGCGGTTGGTTACTGTGGCAACCGCTGCGACTTTTAAGGTTTCTCCACATTCGTTCATGTTTTTCAATAAGCAAGGATGGATGTTAGCACGCAGCACAGCACATATAACATTACTGTAAGTGGCGAATTTCTGTTTAACGCCAACTTGCGCGTATGTTTCGTTTAAAACAACTTACCTTGAGGCAGGTTTCAAATCAGGTTTTTGGTTAAGGCAGCCCGGCCCGGTGCTTTGAAAACGAAACGGAGAAGAGGAAAAACCCAGGGAACTGTGTCACATCACAGCCGGCGAAACAACACATTAGCTCTTTTGCTGTTTTCCCACTGCCAGAGGAGAAAAAACATGTCACATGAGTACCGCGTTGATCTACCAAACATCGGAGAGGCTGACTGCGCATGCCCAGTGAAGCCAGCCCCAATGTTTTGTAAATCTGCGCTGCGGAAGTGACGTATCAGCACCACTAGCCCGTCCTCCTCTCATGCTAGGTACGGGCTTCACCACACCACTCTACCCTAGCTTGAAGAAGTCGTTAAAATATCTCAATAACAATTATTAATACGAATCTAAATGTTCACTGCTGTTCAGTCTCCACTCATTCCTCTAAATTGTTTTTACAAAAGGTCAAAGCTAGTCTGGGAAAATGAATGTATTTCCGCATAGCTACGGCCGTGTCCAGGCGTTGTCACGGCAACGGACGCACACCCTATGTGTCGCGGACAGAGGCTAACACAGGCTGCCAACAAGTCGAGTTAGCTAACGGACCCGGCACACGTTTTTAGCGCACCTGTAAAGTTTAAAGCTGTCGACGTATTCATGGCTAATTACAGAGTAAGTACCTGGGGCATACTTTATGTAGTTATTTGTAATTTTTTGAACGATAAATGTTTATGTTGGTGAAACATGGGCTAAGTAGCTAGTATCATAGCAAATGAATAGCAGGCAGTGAACGCACCTCAGACGTGTGGCTTTCGCGTTTGTTTGACAAAGGGTAATTCCCACTGTCACCCCCACACCCGCGGTTACTGTAATCAGTGGGTAAAACCTGTCAGACGTGTGCTGCTAACTCAAGTTAAACATTGGCCCTTTGCTTTAGGCCTCAGAGTCGAAGCGAGAACAGTTCAGAAGGTATCTTGAAAAATCCGGGGTCCTTGACACGATAACAAACGGTAAGTAAGGTATACGACGTAAATACATTGTTTGTACATTTACACCCAACGCATGGTGGAAAACTGTGAACATTCACTTGACTTTCTATTGTTATACTCGCCTCTCACCACTTCACTTTTATTTTGCAGTTTTGGTGGCACTTTATGAGGAGACTGACAAGCCCAACAACGCACTGGAGTATCCTTTTTCTTATGTGTGCGGCTGTGTTGAACATTTCTAATAAACGGGTTCTGGTGTGCTCACACGGTGGATATAACAAGTTTACACACCTGTGTGAAACTGCATGTCTTCTAAATGAAACGGCACAGAAAGAACCCGTAATGACAACAATCAGCTACTCATTGGTCTATGGACAATTACTAGGGTGGATATCAGCCAGCGGTAATGAATCACAGTATTTCCCCTTTTGAAAGTATTTCTGGTATGTGTAAAGCGTCATTGAGAACAAATGTGTTTGTTGAACATTGATTTTAAAGTGTGGCTGTTGAAAGCCCTTGCTGGATGATTCAATGGAGCACACAGGGCTTTAGTTTATTGTGTTTTGGTGTGTTGCCGTCCCTCTTGACACCCTGTATACCAAAACTGACGTCCAATACACTGGGAAGATGATTCCTGGTTGTATAATTCACAAACAGCTTGTTGTTGACCCAGTTGTTTTTGCTCAAATATTCATTATGAAAGACATATTTTGCATCTTTACCAAGCTAGAATGAATATTGACAGCACGCGATGACCTTAACCACCTGCACAGCTTCATAAAGCTTCACCTCGGTGCAACTGGTCAGGAGCCAGCCGACGCTGAAGCTCTTCGCATGGAGCTGGCGGATCTGCAACAGAAATGCAACTTACTTATGGAGGAGAACAAAGAGCTGAGAAACAGGGTGAGATGCTGGTAAAATGTGTCCAAATTCACAGAAAACCATCGCTGCATGTCTTGAACGTGTTGCTCCTACTGTAACCTTTAACCTCTGCGTTAATGTCACGTTTCAGCTGATGCAGTATGAACCATCACCTGATAATGGAGGAGCGGAGTGAAAAGGAGGTTTATTGCTGCAAAGAAACATTTAACAATGTCATTTTTTTTGAAGGACATGTAAATGTTTATTACATAATACTTAGTGTACAGTGAGCACAACATCACTGTTATTTTTTTGTTATATAACAACAAGCATTTTTTTTTGCTTTGTCATAAATAAAATGTGTTTTCACAACATTTTCTTGATCGTTCCTCTATTTCCAACCAAAGACTCCTACCCCCATGCTTAGCCACTCTTCTGAAGTACCTTACAAAAAAAGGCATACTAAATTTTTAGATTTTATCAGAAATTGATATAAACTGAGTGTCAAGTTGTAAAAAAAAACAAAACAGAAAAAAGTAAATTTTCATATAAAAGTAATATTTCTTAGGTCACTGCTGGGAAATTTAATTCTGATAGAGGACAACACACTGAGGGCCCCATATTGCAGTGAGCTTTTCATATCAGGTCATGGTGCTGCATGAATACTGTGGAGTGTCAAAAGTGTCAGACGCTGCGCCATTAAAGGAGCTGCATCTAGTAAAAAACCAAACATTTAGTGTACTATCATTCCTCTAGCACAACAAGATTGCAACACTGAAACTGGATAACCAATAGTTGTTGAGGATTAGATGCTGTGTTAATGTGTGAGTTTGGCGAGACTTGTATCAGTAACTACAAGCACAGAGTGCTTAGTCGGCAGATCTACTGAAGAGCAAGAACTAGTTTTTAGGCGCCACCTGTGTTTTAGCTGCAGGGTGGGAAGAGGTGTGCGGATCCATGCAGAGCTGTGAGCAGTATGAGCTGTTAACTGTACATGTGTGTTATGATCAGTCAGAGCACTGGCTGATGGACAGGGGTGGTTTATTCCTGCCTGACAGCAGAATCTGTGTCCTATGACAGAAAAAGTTATAACAAATAAAAACAAAAGGATTCAAAATCTCGGACCGTTAAGGGAGTTTGTATCCCCCTCGACAGATGCATACAGAACTGGGTATTTTCTATATGTTGTGCTGTGGCTGAAGAGCTCTCAGACATGTTGGAACAGGAGTCGGATAGTTTCAGACATTGGACATGATTTAAAAATATCTGCTTACGTAACGGCGCCGTGTGACCTAAAACAACATTATAGATCTGTGGTTCATTTTTCCATTCCCCTCTAATCATTCAGACAGAGCTGCCGCATACAGCCGAATCATTAAGTGTCCATCATAATAACAGGCCTGGAAATGTGAGGTAACACAAAACAGTCTGCTGTGGTCGGATCAGCTGTTAAATCAGTGGACGTGAGAGTGTAGTCTATTTTTATACAAGTTTGGACAAAGGCTTCTGTTTGGTGACAAGAGCACAACCTTCACAGCAGTTTGTGTTGGTTTAATGTCTTAAAATGGGCGAAAAGTGCAGCGATGTGCTGTTCACATAACTTGCACCTAAACATGGCTCAGCCAGAGCTTCTGTTGCCACGTTGGTGAGCTCAGTCTGTTGTTTATATCTGCAGATCAGTCGGAGCTCGTCTGCTGCTGGCACTGCTTGCTGCCGACACTCTGCGGTTTGGGGAGGAGGCCGTGGGGCTGTTGCTCTCGCGGCTGTGTCTGGACACCGAGCTCAGCTCCCCTGCAGAGTCCGGGCTCTGGGACCTGCTCGGTCTTTTAATGTCTGATTTAGAAAGCATCCTCGCTCTGGGGCCGACACAGCTGCTTCGCAGCTTCATGCTGTTGCTGCCGTGGTAGGAATCTCCACTGTCTGAGCCGTTCCCCTCGACCA
This sequence comes from Datnioides undecimradiatus, assembly GCA_008933995.1. Classification (NCBI taxonomy): domain Eukaryota; kingdom Metazoa; phylum Chordata; class Actinopteri; order Lobotiformes; family Datnioididae; genus Datnioides; species Datnioides undecimradiatus. The sequence continues at coordinate 10,064,775 of WARS01000044.1, read as the reverse complement.
GAGTGGAGCAGTTCCATGGTGGACTGACCCTCCGTGTCTTCCTCACAATGCCTGACAGTGCTGTGCAAGAGGAAGTGTCTGCCACAGGGAGGGTGGGATACTCGGAGCTGGGGCACTCCATGTCCTCATGATGGGGTGAAGGTTGTTCCTCGGGTTCATCCTGTTTGTCTGCAGGAGGTGAACGAGTCTCGCTGCTTGTGTTGTTGGAGTTGCTGTTTTGCTCTGTGGGGCTCGGCACTCCCTCCTTGCCGTCCTTATGGCCGTCCGGCTTCGCACCAGGGTCCCCTTGTATTGGGACGAAGGCAGAGGAGGCATTGAGAAGAGGGTAAGTCGGTCCATTGCCCTGCTTCTCCAAGAGTAACGTGTATCCACATGGCGCTGTGGGAATTGTAGTCTTGCGACCCACTGACGTGCCCATGCAAACCTGATGCACAACAGAGTTCTTCTTTGACTTGTTGACGTAATAATCGTCGAGATCGTCCTTCAGGTGCGGGTAGTAGTCCAGGATGCCCTTCTTTATCTTTTTGAATCCAAGGTGCATGATCTCAAGAAGGCTGAGGAACAGGGAGATGCAGGCGATCGCTTGCATGAACAGCATGAAAACGGTTTTCTCAGTGGGCCTGGAGACGAAGCAGTCTACAACATTTGGGCACGGCTCCCTTTCGCACTTGTACAGAGGGCTCAGGCGGTGTCCATACAGGATGTACTGACCCGTCATGAAGCTGACCTCTACCACCGAGCGGGTGACAATGTGGGCCACATAAGTGCACAGCAGAGAACCCCTCAGAGGTGCTTTGTTGAGCTTCCCCTGCTCCAGCTGCCTCATCTCCTTTTCAATCCTCCTCCTCACCTCCACCAGCTCCACATCCACCGCCTCCATCTCCCGACGGAGAGCCACCTTCTTGCAGTGGCGCTCCTTCTCCAGAGCTCGCAGCTGGTAGATGGCATGACCCATGTAGACCAGGGAGGGCGAGGACACAAAGATCACCTGCAGCACCCAGTAGCGGATGAGGGAGATGGGAAAGGCCTGGTCGTAGCAGACGTTGCGGCAGCCGGGCTGCTCCGTGTTGCAGATGAAGTCTGACTGCTCGTCGTTCCACACGTCCTCAGCTGCGACGCCCAGCACCAACATCCGGAATATGAACAGGATGGTCAGCCAGATCTTGCCGACCATGGTGGAGTGGATATGCACCTCCTCCAAGATCCCTCCGAGGAAGTTCCAGTCTCCCATTTTATTATTTTAGCAGTGCTGTAGTGAATTAAGACAGAGAGAAGGTGTAATTTGTAACTTTGGAGCCTGATACTGAAATCCATTTTAGATAAAATCCACAATGATACATCGGTATTTTAATCACCTAACTAATAAATTTTAAATTTCAGTTCAAAGTATGGGCATGAGAATTTGTTCTGCAAGCAAATGACCTTTTGTTTAGTTTGTAGCCTGACAAATACCTAAAATCCAAGGTCGACACAGATTTTAGAGTGTAAAGAAATCCAATAAATGATAAACTGGTCATGTTTAACATAAACGATACGGAAACATCACTAAATTTGTTTGTTTTAAACGAATTTGACCAACATACATACTTAATGAGATACTTAAAGCGGATTAGAGTCCAGAGGGAGATCTCGATCGCACTCCAAATCGCCTTCCCCGCGAGAAAACGTCAACCCGTTTTCTCGCGGGGAAGCTGTCAGCGCCCCCCGGTGGATGAACTATGTAAAGGTGACACTGTTTGTGACTTCACCTCAAAGGCATCTCAGTACTTTACTGTTACTTACTGTTAATTTAATGCAGTAAAACCAGTTTTTTAAAAAATGACTTATTGCAAAAGATGAAACTGTTCAGTGCTACGTGAGCAGCAAGAGCTTTACATGCTCCTTCATCATGCGTCACCCTTGGTGCTTTAAGTGCATTTGTCCGCTAACACTTCTGTGCTTTTTCCAGTTAATGTGAATTCAGAACATTTAAAACCACAAATCCCATTTTAAATCATAAATAACAGAACAACAACAGGTACAACAGAGCCTGAACCCATCAGACACTATTACTCTGTCATCTGCTGCATTAGGCATCTCATGTCTGAGGGTATTGTGTAGTATACTGCAACATTTTGCAGCTTTAAATCAGTGTTAATAAAATGTAACATTAATTATATCAAACAATCAGATATAATAGAATAATTGTAAGCCATTATAGCTATGAGAAAACAGTGATTTCAAACAAAAAGATGGATTAAAGGACAATAGCATCAGCCACAATTACACAACTTCCTTAAAAATGTCATGTGCTGTAAAAACTTACCCTCCATCTTGGATATGAAATGTGACATTAAAGGCCTTAAGCTACTGATGCTGCTGAACACAATCCTACAGGTGCATCTTTTGTCTTCTGTATCTTCCTTTAAACAGGTCAAACGCTCACACCGGGGGTAAGTTAAAGTCTCTGCTGTCGGACGAAAACCAAATGATCCCTGCCGGCTCCAGTTGTTCACAACTTATAGGCAGTGAAAGACAAAATCGATCAACACCGCTGCAAAGCTCCGCTGCCATTTACCTCGCAGCAGTGAGAGCGGACTGACTGCCAGTCCCTGCGAGTCATTAGGGGTGAGATGTGTTTGACGCCTGTTTGTGGTTGAACCCGAAGGACCCTGAACTTGTCTGATCCACTGAATCCACACAGGAGCAGAGGTGGTGCACTGGGTTTGCATCGCTGATCTGAGAGGGCCTTGACTGTGGATCACGATCTATAAACGGCTTCTGAAGTCGATCAATATCCTGATTTGATCCAAGACTGGAAGACAGACGCCTATACCCTGTGTTACATCAGACACAACAAACTGATGTGACCTGAGTTCAGCCCTGACGTGTTCCTGTTGCTCCACTGCTCTGTCATTACCAGAGTTGATGCTGCTCAGCGACTATTTAGATAATCTATAAATAAAATAAATCAGTTTTTCCCTCTCTAACATACCAAACCCTCACTGGTGCCAGACTCTCAATGGTAAATTGACAGTGTGCAGTAATCTGAAAGTGTTACACTGGCTTTAGGAGACATCTGAGATGCATAAACTACAACCTTTTTGCTTAAAATTACTGTTCAATCAAGTTCTTGGCTTTAAATTGTTTGTTTTGACTGACCAACAGCTCAAAGCCTGCTCAGTTCACTGTCACGGAAAAACATTTTTACACATAAACCTGTGAATTTTTGGCACTTTTGGTACAAAAAAATGACTAAAACTGAAAATTAAAATTGCTCCTAATATATTTCTGGGAAATCGACTTATTAAATTACTAATTGGAGGGAATCGAGTTCACCGGTTTTGGAGGACATAAGGGTTTTACTGGTTCAACATCAGGTAGTAGACACAGTTCAAAGGGCAGGCTGGGGGCTTCAGGGGCAGCAGGTGACCTCACACAGAGCAGCTGCCTCCGTGCTGCCACTGTACTTGACCAATCAATGTTTTTCTTTTTCCCCCCCAATACAATGATCAATGGGGCACGTCCGATTTCATACATGGTTGGTTCCCCACTGTGAATCTAATTTAAGTTGTTCCTCCCAGCTACTGATCCATTAAAGGAAATCAATGACCTCGGCTGGACCGACGGACTCTGCTGGTCTGTGTTCTGTGCAGAGCACTGCAGACAGAGCCGCACCTCAGTGCTCAAACACATCCCGGACATCAGGAGGAAGAAATCCTGTCGTTTCACAAACTGAAGTCACACACGGTTTCCTTATACTGAATGTTATCCATTTATTACTCAAAATAACAGTTTCTTCCTACTAAAGATAGAAGTTCAGGAGAATAAAACATGCAGTGACAAGATATTCTGGAAAACCGCCAACACAGTCGTCGAAACACCAACGAGAAACCTTTGTTCCTCCTCTCAGGGTTGAAATTTGAGAGAAATGCTAAAAAAAAAACAAAAAACAATCGCACAGGAAACACCACAAAATGAAAAAAACAAACAAACCAAAAACAGATTAATGTACATTTTTAAACAGTTTGGGGTTAAAGTCAAGGGTCGACAATCTTAACACTTTCAGGGACCGTGGCAGCGTTTCTGTGTGTCGTAGCCCCAGTTCTCCAACACTGCAGACCGTTTAAACACAGACCATCCTCAAGCTTTCTACAAGGAAGCTCAATTTAAACAGTCTTTAGCAAGAAAACTGCGCATTCATTTGCATTTTTCAACTCAATTTAATGATTCTCTCAATTATGTTCACTACCACAGATTAACTAAAGCAAAGTTTAGGTTTCTTAAAATGAATTTTTTTTGAGTAAAAACAAACAAACAAGAGCTGAAAAAACTGTAGAAAAACAAAGAAAAACTACTTTCCAGCTGTGAAAAACAGTTTGCAGTACAGTCAGGTGTACGTGAAGCATTGTTAATGTGGTTACAACACACAGAAACGCTGGTTTGGTTCAAAGTAGCAGAATGAACAGGCTGGATTTAGTTTAAAATACTGATTTTCTTTTTTTTTGCAAAGACAGGTGCATAGGGTTTAGAGAACAAAATAATCAGTAACGGTTTATAAAAAAAGACAATTATTCCTGGCCGACTACCACTGAACACAGAAACCGCCGACTGCCGCGTCTTTCCTGTCGGGAATCCTTAGCAAGATAACTTTATAAAACCAAGTAAAGGACCAGCATCGTTCTTAAAATGGAGCCGCAGATACAAGCCTCTACAAATGCTTCGGTGGACGTTACATTCATGTCAAAAAAAACAAACAGATCGTTTCTCGGCAGGCGGCCGACGCCGGGCCGCCTGATGTCATGACGGATAACGACGGGGAGCAGGTGGGGCGGGGTCTTCTAGCGTCCTCCTGACTTGCGCCCGGCCCAGGACCGGGACCGGGAGCGCGAACGGGAGCGTGATCTCGACGCCGACCGGGACCTGGAGCGGGACGGGGAGTGTGTCCGTCGCACTTCCTCCTCGGTGTAGTGAGAGGTCGACGCCGGGTTGACGTTTTCTCGCGGGGAAGGCGATTTGGAGTGCGATCGAGATCTCCCTCTGGACTCTCTCCGAGGCCTCTGCCTGTATCTGACAAGACAAACAGCTGTAAAGCCTGCTCGCAGATTATAGACACCTGCACCTCAACAGTCAAGAATTTCATTTTCCCTGTGATACTGAGTGATCCAACGCTTCGACCACCCAGTAAACTCTCTGGACTTTTAGTCAAACTCTGGTTTGTTTCATTTGTGCACGTGTGAACACAGTTAGCACTCTTGTGACGTGTTCTGAGTCTGCTCAAAAACCAGGTTCTGTGGTGGAAACATGATGGAACTTGATCTGGTCCGACCACTCTGTGAAGTCTGCCTGTTTAAGCCTGGTTTAGCAGGAACTAGTGCAACACAGCACGTCGTATTTGACCAGACCTTCTTCAGGATCTTCTTCCTGTGTTTATGTTCTTGCCGGCTCCAGACACATCTACACAATGACTGAGGTGAACCTCGTCATGCTGCTGGTGCTTCTGCATTTTGGATTTTTGCACAAAAGTGTGTGAAAAGGGGAAAACGCACCGAATTCATCAGCCCATCGATGGATTTGGACCGGAGAAAACAAAGCAGAGGTGTGAAAATGCTCAAAGTGTATCTTGCAGAACAGTTTGACCCAGGTCAGCTGATACCATGAGCAGACAGAAAGCTGAAAACTAAAACCATTAAAAGAGAGGTCGTACCTGTCGTCCTCGCGGCTCCTGCTTCTCCCTCTCCCATACATCCGTCCACGAGACCTGACGAGAGAAACGGAAAAAGGTTGTTTTTCTTTTTCTTCTTTCACAAACAAAAACAGCGAGGAGGACGTCTGCTGAGAGGACACACTCACTCTCGAGGACTCTCTGACCGCCTGCGGTGACGTTCGTAAGACGGGCTGCGCGATCTGTATCTTTCATAGCTGCGGCTGCGCGAACGCCTGCGCCGGGCGTCTCGGTCGTAGTCGTCGTATCGAGAGGATCTTCCTGGGGAGCGCCTTTCCTTTGACTTCATCTGGTTTGGTGCTGAAGAATTGAACAAAAACAAACAAACAGTGATGAGAAAACAAATCAACAGCGAGGCTTCTTTTATTTTCCTGTCGTTATCCCTAAATATTCCAGAAGGCAACTGTAAAAGCAGGAGGCTGCTGTTATCGGTCACTGTACAGCAAACTTTCACACGTCCCACGGCCGAAGCAGCGCGTCAGGAAGTGCCTGCAGTCAGCATTTGCATTGGGAGACAAAGCGAATCGCTGAGGGACAAATCTGATGCTGCTTTGTTTACAACAGCACCTGAAGGGCTCTGCCTGATTGGCCTCATCAGGGAGAGCTCAGGTGGAAGTGATAACTCCGGTGACACACGAGGGCGAGTCAGTGCGAATGCCTAATGGAGCGGGGCATTATTAATGTCATTAAAGCCGCTCACACCCACAAACACCTGAGTTTGTCTTCCACGTGAACGTGCCCAATCGGCAGTCATACTCTGCTGATCGGCTCCTGCTGCGATCAGAGGGGATGTCAACACAAAGCGCTAATGTTCAGCCCTTTACAGCTGATCAACCAGGAATACTGCCGCTATTTATAGTCCGTGGAAACAACAGGTCATTTTGCTCTTGCACTATGCACCACTCCGCACCGCCATACTGCTTTATATTGTAACCACATGGTTGTGACGTCAGCCGTGATGTGGCCGGAAACACACAGAGGCAAACGTCTACTGCCGACGCAAAAGGTGTCACTCGCCTATTTTTAGCAGCGTTTCCTGTGTTTTAAAAACCTGCTCATTGCACCAACTTCGGCACAAAAGGAGTTGAATGATGTTGCTGCTTGACAAAATGAATCTGAAAGGTCAGCCGGGGCTGAACTTCTGGAAGCCAAACAGAAATCAGCGGGTTTCAGGGGAAGTATTTGGCCTCGGACGGGAAACACCTGCTCAACATGTTCAGGTTTTAGCTTTTCACACGCTTGCAGCGCAAAATCAATTTAATGCAGGCGCTCTAAATGCACAGTGATGATAACAAACCCATGATTTCAGCTACATCGGTGCTGCCGTTAGAGCACGTTCCATCGTCCAGGGTTTCGCCGTTATCTCACTCTGCCACCGTGTTATTTAAAGACAAATACACTTAAGCATTGGCGCTTGCTGATAAGACTGAACAGCGGCTGGTCACAAAAACAAATAAAGAAGTTTCGACACTTACTCTTTCTGTCCCCCTGGGCAAACTGGATCTCAATCTGCCGGCCGCAAACCCACTTCCTGTCCAGGCTGTGAAGAGCATCCTCCGCGTCGCGCACATCCTCAAATATGCTGGGTGGTTAAGGGTTTTGTTTCGTCTCATTTACGACCAGGCCGCACAAATTCAAGAGAATGCTTTGAGGCGTTTCTGTTCCTCGCAGAAAGGTGAAGCCAGCAAAATATCAATTTGCACTCTTCACATTATTAGTAGCTACTGGCAGACTTTTCACCAAACATTGTCTTTAACTTGTGCGCCGTGATTCGGCAGGTGAAAACAGTTCAAACTGACACGAATTAAACATTATTTACGGTGATTAACAAGCGATAGCAAGCAACAAACAAATACACGCTGAGCAGATTGTTTTTTTTTTTGTAGAGATAAAAGATGAAGCAAGCGTTTCAAACACATCAAATAATTGTCTCAGGGATCAGGACTACAGATATGTAAACAGATCAAATACATGACTATTCGTTTAAATTGCGTTGACAATTAAAAATGTCACTGGTGTCATCACAGGGAAAGCTGATTTCGTTGTCAAATTTGTGGATTTGTCTTGGGAGGATACAAAATAATTCAGACTTGTTACCTTTGCCCATGCTTGACTTTGAACTTCATCTTGATCTTTACACTCTTTAATCGACTCCCACAGAGACTTGGGTTTCCTGCTTGCCTTTTCCTCTTAAACCTCTTTTCTTTTCCCAATTCTTTGCCGCCATATCCAAGCTTTGTCTCCGTTCCCTTTTCCTCTTCATGCTTTACTTTCTCTTTTCAACCTTTTCCCCTCCCTCTGATCCTGAAGGTCTGTGTGACTTGTCTTTACAGCTACTCTATATGGGTCTTTGTTACTCTTTGTGGCCGGTTCCACAACAGGATGCTTTTACAATTTCTGAAGCAATAACAGAGAAATACGTGTGTTAGATATTCAGTCAAGTTAAATGCAAGAAACTTGAAAAAGCACGTCGTCTCTGCTGGAAGAAAATTAAAACTTGTTAGCGAGAGCACACACGCTGTAAAAACGCGTTGGGAAAGGATATTGAATGTATGCAAATCCTCTTGGTTGACGTGTATAGAAGTCAAGTGGGATGTAGACATCTACTATCGGCCCATAGCGGCCAAACTCACGCCGCAAATCCTCAGGCCTGAACACCGTAAATACAAGTGTGACTCAACTGAACCATCACGGGCAACAACTACCTACAGCATCAACCAGTAACAGCAGCTGGGAGAGCAGCTGGTGAGGGGGCTAAAGGGACAGTTCACCCTAAAAACACAGTAAGACTTGTGTTGTCGCCCACATGGCGGGAGGATCCAACCCACCTGTTCAGATAGTTTCTGCATCGTTTCCTTAACTGCGCCCGCTCCTCACTAACAATCTTCACTCTACAGCTTGTTTTGCAACACTTCTGTTGTGTTTTGGGGTGAACTGGCCCTTTAAGGTACACCATTCTGTTTAACATGCAATTTAACAAAGAACCCACTAACAAGCCTAGAGCTGATATGAGCAGATGCAGCTGTCCCATTCGGGTTAAATTCAAATGAAACGTACAATTAAAAACTAATCACGTCCTGAGTGCATTGGTCAACACGTTACAATAATGAGAAAACATTCATAAAAACATCGTCTGAAATAAATGATTAACTGATAAAATCCAATCAGATTATGAATAAGTAGATTTACTCCATTTGTTTGGGACATTAGTAAGCCATTAGTGTAAGACAAATGTGTTTAACACATACCTGCGTTTATTTAAATACAAACTTAAAGCCTATTTATTTATTTACCACCCTAACAATAATGGTTTTTCCTTTCACTTACTTTGCATTGATTATTATGCACCACAACTCAACATGCAAACTCCTTGTGGGTGAAAACGTATTTTAAGCATTTAACCGTCTGTTCTGAGTCACTTTCGTTTACTGTGAATGATTTCATTAATGGAGCCGAACAAGAAACCTAATCATAAATGCACCATTATGAATAATTTATATTTAGGCCAGTAGATTAGATTACAGTTCATCTGCTAATGTATTTAAAACTATGAGCAGAGATGAAGGACTACACTGAAATATAATATCAGTATAATGTCCTCTGGGCTTTTATTAAAGTCGGTGCTGCTATGTTTATGTTTATTGTAAAGCATCTTTGAGAATCTAATAAAACTCTGTATAAATTAAGCGTATTATCATAATTATCGTTACTAGTTCACAAGTTTAGACTGCCTAAATACTTCATTAACCTCAGATGTAACGCGGTATTCAGTCAGACAAAAGGACAGACATATATTTGACTTATCTTTGTTTTTTTTTTAATGTTTACTATTTTTTTGTGTTTTCTTGTTTACGCTTTTCTTTTCTTTAATGTTACAGCGTAAAGCCTTGAACGTTTGGTTGATAAATTGGCATAACGGTCCATAAACTTGCATGTTACCGAGTAAAGTTAGTTGTTTCCGACATTATTTCATAGAATTTCTGATAACTTTAACTAAATTAACAGGTTATTGAATTAAATCTTAATAAAATCCACAAATGAACGTGAAACTTTAATTTTACTGCAAGCGAATCAAAGCTACACATTAAACGTAAACACTTTGGATTAGCTTATTTGGATTAGCTTATTAAATAATAACGGTTAATGCTATATCAAACTCTCTCAACTGAAATAACCGTATGTTGCGTTTAGCTATCGTTAGAAAGGTTGTTATATTACAATATATTTTTTTAAATGACGGCGTCTTTTAATCGCTTATCGACGTTATATTAATCGAAAGGCGGTTTGAATTAAGGCTGCGTTGTTAGCTTTAGCCAAGTTATAAACATGGAAACGTGCACGATGAACGTGCTGCAGGGATGCAATGCAAACAAAGAAACGTTTCCAGGGCAAATTCTGTCTAAATAAACGCAAGTTACTGCAAAATGTGTTGTTTTCTTTTAACTATACGAGTTAAATTTGGTTCTTGTGATACATATTTGTAGCATAAAACGACTCTGCACGCTGCTTTAAACGAAACTTGAGGCTCCGACGAGGAGGCTAATCTTAGCTACTAAGCTAACTCAGCTAGCTAGCATTAAAATGAGTTAGTTAGCGTTAGTGGATGACCTGCGTATCTAATAGCGGCTGGATGTGGACTCACCTGGATTCATCGGAGATGTTTCTAACAAACAAAGACGTATTTGGGGGCCTCATGTATCTGGCCATAAAGTTACACTCACTCAGCAGAAGAAACGGTTTTTTCGGAAAACGAAAATCTGCAGCGAAAATATGTGCGGCGCATGCGCACTGAAAAGGCGCCGCTTCGCTCTTCCTCGCATACAAAACTCAGGCGATAAACACCCACAGCGCCCCCTGCCGATCACACGCCACACACATCACCTGTGCGCACATTCATTAGACTGAACAAAAAACAAACATGCTAGTTTATTTAATCAATCAGGTTTATTAATTAATACATTAAGCTTTTCGTTAATTGTGTTTTTTCCAGGTTGCAACGACTTGAATCTGTTTAAATGGGGATCCGTTATCTGCCAGGGGTCATCAGACTCGTTTGCTTCTGCTGATGAAAGTTACAGAGCCTGCAGTGATAGTCTGGAGAAGTAAAAGAAGGCAGAGACAGAAAGAAATCATGTCTGATTCACATTAAAAGGTTTCAGGGTACCTCGTCTTTACAGCAGTCTTAAAAAGAAATTTAAAGCCACTGACTTCCACCATTTCATCCCCTTGGATCTCCCGGACTGAAGTGAACTTTTCAGTTTCACCAATCAGCTTCCCATCTTCCTCTCTCACGGTGCACTGGTCGAAACGAACACACAAACAAATAACAAAACAAAAACATTACAACCACATTGTTAGCCAGGTCAAATCCTGCCAATGGTGCAGAATTTAAATTATTTTCAGCAACCCATAACTAGAGAGCCCCAGTAATGTACAAATGAGAAATAACCCTGCCTGAGTGTTTAGACACAAATTTCTTGTTCTATATTGATATTGAACTCGGGAACAAGACCGGCTTTGTAATATCTCATACACTACTTTTACTCAGCATCAGCCGTTTCTCTTTTCTCTATTGTCAGAAATTAATTCCAAATGTGTCCACTGTTTACATAATTTGCAAAACTGAATCTTGATTGCATTGCAGTCATTAAAGGTCATTTCCTCATCATCATTTTAATGTTACATGCATGGATCAACACTGAGGGGGTTGTTTTCATCATTTACAACATGCCCTTTACTTAAAAAAAATGCACAAAACAAGACTCCCTGGTATTTTCTCTCTGAAGTCTAGACAATTTGCTGAATAGTGACACTTTTCAAGGTGAAGTGTTATGATCACGTCTTCACTTCTGAGGCTCGAATCACCTTAAACTTCCTGCCATCCACAGCTGTAAGCTCTGTCTCCTTTCCGATGCTGAACGAGTGGACTTTGGTGCAGAGAGGAGTCTTTATCGTGTAGGTGAAGTCGCTGCCGTTCTGCTCGATCACCATCACCGGTTTGATTTCCTTTCGCATTTTGACAACCATCTGAGGTGCACCTTCGTGGCATATTTAAAAGAAAATGTACTCCATATGCATTTACATGGCAATGAATCCTTTAAATATGAAAATACCCTTACCTACTACTTTTAAGAAATCCTCCAGGTTTTCCTCAGAATAAACTTTCCACGTGCCGTTGAAGTCCATGCCTGCTGGTTGTGCTGCCTGCCTCAGGATGTTTGTTGTGCTTGTTGTCATTATCTCGTCACACGCGCGCACTGCTGGTTGGCATGTTGGGGACTTTAACTCCCTGTTATTTAAACTGGAATTTCCAATGAGAAACATGTTGGGTTGGACTGGACATTTATACTTATAGATGAGAACAACAAAAAGATATGAAATGTGGCACCAGGAGGGCACTCATGCACTGCACAGTTACACTAATCTCGGGCAATGACATACCTTTATTTCAGACAAGACTTAAAGCTTTCCTGCATTTGACAAATATTTATCACTTGAGGACATTTTTTGTTTCAAAATATAAAAATACTTCACCTGGCAAACACAACGTAAGCAAATACATCTTTAAGGCAAACGCACAGGCAGCAAGAAGTTCAGGCAGGTCAGTGCTGTGAGGTGCAGATATGCAGATTTCTGCTCAGTTACCAGGAACACAGATTACTATTGTACTTAGTGCTGGAATGTTACCGAAGCTTGCAGCAGTCAAAACACTTAAACACCATAAATAAAGCACGTGTGGAGCTCAGTTTGGACAGTAACACTCGTTTTCTTTGTGCAGAGGGCATCTGTTAATACTGCGCCGTGTTGCAGTCCCTGAGAGAACATAGATCAGTCATGCAACAGTGTTAAATACAGTGCTAAGCTTGTTCACAGACCTCGGTCAAACAACGTTTGCATGTTTTTCTAGACCGTGGAGCTACTTTAACATTCTTGAATCACCAGATCACACAAAGTTACACCCTCCTGTAGCTGTTTTCATACTTTGTAGGAGACCTGTAGCCCAATCCATAAGGATTATTGAGGCATCTGATAAGGGCATGACGTGCCCCCTGTGGAGTTTCTGACCAGCAGCAGCACTACAGAGCACAAGTGGCTTCATGTTTTGTTTGTGTCATCCATGCGATACAACAGGTTTTACATCACGCCATTGGTTTCATGCTATTCCAATGATCGGCAGGCTGTTTGGCTGGGACAAACGTTACAATGCGCCAATAAAAGCTTAGAAGATTAAAACCAGAAGCTGGGAGACATGGATGTAAACAATCAGGGCTGTTAATGTTTTCTAAAAATCTGAAAGTGCACAATTTTGAGACCTCAAAGACACACAAAATGAGTTTTGTGTAAGAATAAATGTCACAATGTTTATATGAAAATGGCACAGGGCAACATTGCCAAGAAATGTATGAAGCTGTAAACCTTACAGTTAAAGAAAACCAACCACAGGCACCAGCACACTTCTTTAGCCCTGCTTATATGCGGTTCATGTAGTGTAGGACCCAAAAGTGAAACCCAAGTATCTCTGAAGCCATCGGTGGCTGGCTGCAGTATGAGTCACAGCCCCACAGATATAAAGGTGGAGCTGACTGGGGATGACTTCAGAGCAGCTGCTTAGTGTCCAGATGCATGAATACTACAAGACGGTTGTATCAGGCCTTTGGAGGGGTCATAGTGTCAGCTAGTGTCTCCACTCCACCCATAAAGATTCATGTTCTCCACTGTTTGGGCCACATCATGACCCGAGACCATACTGAAACATCTGCAAACTCTACTTTATAGATTCCTTGTGCTTTGATGGGGTAAACTCCACCCGTCTGGTGCTTCAAGCTGGTTAGAACAAGTGCTCTGTCTTTTTTTTTTTTTTTTTTTGAGGTCAGGTCTGCTTGTTAAGACATAAAACGCCGGCACTTGGCTCACTTCAGGCTGTGACAAAGTCCTGAGCCTGCCACAGGTGCATGCTTTGGTAACGTGTTACAATGATAAATTTCCTTTTGAGCTTAAGGAAAAAAAAAACAAACAAACAAAAAAAACAAAACATTTTGCATAATCTCATGTCGCAAAAAACTGAACATGGAAAATAATTCACGCTTCCAACTGTTTCAATTAATAAATATCAAGCTGTGCTACGACTCCCCTTCACACAGGGACTGAAAACAAACACATGACATCAGAGGAGATCATGAATCGTCCTCTGGTTTCAACAACTGTAAATATGTGCTTTATTATGACAGGAAGGAGCCGTCTCCTTCCTCCTCTTTGTTTGGACCGGGGTCACTAAGGCAGCGTGATAGTTTCAGTTGGTCTAGCTCCTCCTGCTCATCTGGCACGTTCGCCTTTGGCTCGACGTTGGCTTTGGCTCTCTGCGCCCTGCTCTGATTGGGCCTCTGGGGCGGCTCATTCAACAGGCTGGCGGCATCAGGAGAGTTGGGGTGTGGCTGAGCGGTCGGACCTCTGGGACTCTCGCTGTCGTCGTAAGTGTAAACCTGGTGTTCTGGGATGCAGCACGGTGGCATATTAGTGCTTAAACATCGTCTACGAAATAAACCTGGTGAACCAGCAGCTTCTGCATCCGTGGGGCCGTTTTTCTAATATTTAAGTTCCTGTGCTTCCAATTGCTTATAAAACCTTTTAATCTGTTTAATCCCTGAATCATTTCAGTAAAAATGTCCATTAAACAGTAAGTTTAGTTCTGTATCCAATAAGGTTTCATTATAGAAAGTGCTGTGAACGCATAAAACCAGTTACACCAGTTCATCACATGTCAAGGTAAATTCTGTATTGTGTGTTTAACTGACCTGATTCAAACCAGACTTTTCTCACTGGCGGCGTTTCCTGGCGGTTTGCAGGAACTGTGAGGTAGTGACTCATCTGTGAGTGAAGCACAAACATTTGTCAGGAAAAGCTCAATGTTGTAGCTTAATAAGCACAAAACATTTAGAAATTTAGAGTTTAAATCTCATTTATACTGAATTGCCATTTAGGTTTATTAGATTCAGTCTAACTGAATCACTGGACATGTGGAGGTCTTTGAGGAGCGTGGAGCCAGATTTCATTTTAAAACAGTGACTTACAGCAGATGCAATACTGGGTCCTCACATACAAGCAAACATAAGGTTCAAAGAACGAACTCATCTGAGCACAAGAAACAGCAGCTACGGAAGCCCAAAGGAGACTTTATCAAGACAAACTTCAACATACAGCATCAACAATCATTTAAAGCAGGTTAAGTCTTTGAAAATGAAATGCCAAATACCATCTTAATTCTTAAATTGTTAGAAAATTGCATTTAAAAAAAAAATATTGTGGCTCACACTGCTTTCCTGAATGTAAATGGCTTTATTGTTTAAATGGCATTTTTATTATTCTAATTTGAATTTGAATCTAATTTGATTATTGTAACGTGTAGAGCAGCTTCAGTCCATGCAATATGCTTTTTATTTCAATGTAGCCATAAAACACCAGTAGGATCATGTAAATATTAACATGAAAATCAGGTAATTGCATTCTTCTATCAAATAACACGCACATATTAGGGAAATTATGGAGATAATGTGGAATAATGTTTTGATTTCAGTGTTTTAATAAAGTCCCCTGTGGGCCTCCATACACATAAATAAGGTTAAACAGCTAATTGTACATGTTTGTATTTAAGTCACTGTCACAGTCACAAACAGTGCCGCAGGTCAAAGTCAAACTCACCCTCCTCTCCATCTCCACCCGCTGCTTCCTGAAGCGAACTTCGCTCACATTGTCCTCAAACGGGTCGAGCATCAGGTCGTGGCGGCTGTAGGAGCGGAGCTGCAGGAGCACAAACAATGAAGGTCAGAGACGCATTTATCTGCAGACTGCTTGCCATTAACACCCGCACACAAGCTGGACTCATCGGAGCCACAGACGTCAACAAACTGCTGAACTCTGCACTCTGTCACTGACCCTCTGTCGGGTCTTCTGCAGGTTGCCTCGCAGGATCTTCCTGATCTCCTCCTCACGACTTTTGGAGATGCTCGGGATCGCCCGTCGTCTGTCTTTGCCTTTTGGCTGAATGTTTCTGTGGAGACACACATGACATATAATAAACCGCTGTCTTAAAACAACCAACTATTTTATTAAAAGTTCATCACCAGGACTCGACCTCAGGACAATGTGAAAAACATGATTTTTGTCCACCGGCTTATGACCGACACTCACTGCATGGAGATGGACGACACAATCGTGGGCAGCTTGGCGGCGCTGCCGCTCTCCACCAGCATCATGGCCTGCTTCATCTCCATCTTGTTGTAGAAGGAGATGAGCTGAGGCTCGGTGGAGCGTTCGCCCGCGATCAGCCACTTCTTCACATAGGCTTTGTTGAAGCGGTTCAGCCTGAGTGCAGCAGACAAATCAGTCACAAAAATGGATTCTTAACCTCAGCAACATGATTTTAAATTAATAAAATGACTTCTTGTTGCTCTGAAGCACAAAAATCTTTGCAGCAACATGTTCCCAGTTAGGATTCCTTCAGTATTCATTGCTCAGGACGTTGTTATTGGGAGATGAACAGTCTCCTCCTCTCAAAAACAAATGGGACTTAAGACCCAGACGTCCGATGATTAAAACCCTTCCTCTGCTTCAAATATCGAGTTAAAAACAACCGAGATCTAAAAAGTGTAATTTATAAATGTGCCTAAAGTTGGTTTATGACATCTAACAATAATGGTGACAAATGCACAAAGAGGATATGATGACACCATTGACTGGCAACCACATGAAACTGATACCAGATCATTATCTGGATCAAATAACATTTCTTTTGAAAATTGTAATAATCACTTACAACTTAAAAGACATATCTCAACAACAATTACAACACAGATCTTGTACTTTTTTGGACATTTTAGTGCAGAAATGTTGCATATTATAAGTTGCTGATTTTATTTGGGTTACTTAAACAAGATTAATTAGAATTAATGGTGGTGTATACATGCTTTTGCAGCAGAGTATATACAAAATGGCATTTTTGGGGGAACAAGACTGACTTTTCACAGATTTTTCTTAATTTTTGCAAATTCCCTCCTATTGTAATTAATTGACTTTACAATCTATAGTGTTAATAGTCGTCCTGACACATTTGTAAACTCCACTCATCACATAAGTCTTGCTTACAAGTGGACACGACACCCCTGGGTGTTTAAAACACTGACGGCACTGAAAAGCTTTGTTTCCTCATGACAGGTGGTAACAGGGGGGATGTGGAGGACACGTTAAGAAAGTCATACTTGTCTTTCCAGTGATGATGTCCATAATGACCACAGATACACTCGATTCCTGTGAGGAGATGATCCAGGAACTGAGGACAGAATGAAGTTTATGTGTTATTCAGTATTAAGTCTGCTCGTATCTTAATGATGAACGTAAATGATCTCACCTGTGTGTGAATCTCCTCGTTTATTGATCCCTTGTTCTCCTTCTTCTTCTTCACTGCCAGAAGCTCCACAAGAGGCCTGATTGTCATTCCCTGAAGACAAAAGCAGGAGTGAGGACATGCAGATTAGGCATAGTTGTGCTGTTTCTTATGACAGACTGCGATTAGATTAAAAAAATAACAACAAATAACTTTAAAAAAGGAAAATGCAACAGGTACAGAGGTTTTGCAATAGCAGTTTGTTGCCAACAGAGGTCAGTAAAGGTAACTGTGTCGCTGTACGGAAGACCAAAACTGACTTATAAATAAATTAAAACACCTTTCAGAGAATTTGTGGTTTTTTTTACTGTTTAATTTATTTATTTATTCTAATTTATTCTAAAAACACTCACACTTAAATGCAAGTGTTTGTCACATGACCTGCTCGACGCCTCGCACCTGCACAAAGACCGTGAAGAAGATGACTGTGATGATGGCGGTGAGGAACATGTTCTTCATCTCGCTGTTGGTCAGCAGGAACCCCAGTGAAAAGGCTATGGCCCCCCGCAGGCCACCGTAGGCCACAATGAACTGGTCCTTTTTGGTTAACTTCACAATGCGGAACTTATTAATGATGTATGTGAGACCGATGACTCCTGAAAACACACAGAAGACAACACAACAGAGGCTAAAATGAAGAAGGATGAAGATATCACCTACAAATGTTAATTTTATAACCTTATTCATTAAATCTGTTTGTCTCAAGTGCTCAGATTAAATTAAACATACTGCATTTCTCAAAAGATGCAACAAGCAATTTATTTGCACAAATTAGGAAGCTCTAGTCGTTCCTTCTCCTGAAAAATTCACATTTTAAGTTTTCCTCGATATAAAAATAAAACAAAATTAACAATACTATAGGTTTTGTGTATATTTCTTAATTTTTTCCCTGACAATTCATGTTTTTTCTGCATTTTTGCTGCAGTGGGCGGCTCTAAATACTCCACTAGTAACACAATTTCAAGTTTATCCATAAGTTTTCTTTCATTTGGGAGTTTTAGCAGACTTCTTATGCACACAGGCTTTATCTCACTGTAGTCTTAGCGAGCTAATATTTGCTATTGTTGCCACACGGAAGCTGCATTTTACAATATTCAGCAGTACCTTATACCTTTATTTGTCCTCCCTGTGATTGTCGGCCAGTTTAACCCGGATAAAAGTCCCTATCTGACCACGTTTCTGTTGTACTCACCCAGCACTCTTGATACCAGACAGAAGACCATGGTGCAAATCACGAAGGTCCAGTTCCAGGCGTGAGGACCAGCCACCGTGGAGACTCCGAGAAAGATGAAGATTAGCGTCTCGCTCACGCTGCTCCACATCTTCAGGAAATATTTGATGGTGGTGTACGACTTGTGGGAGATGTTGGCCTCCACGTATGGCCGCATCACCACGCCGCACGCTATTAAGCTGTTTGAGAGACAGAAGGAACATGGAGACAGTACAATCACAGCCTGAGGTTCAACAGTTCAGACATGACTTAAGAGAAGAAGGTTATACAGTAAAAGATACAGAAACAGTTTATCATCATGGGAAATGTTTTTTTTTTTCTTGCACTAAGATGAGAAGATTGATACCACTCTTACATCTGTACGCTAATATAAAGCTAGAGCCAGCGGGCGGTTAGCTTATTAGCATAAAGACTATAAATGGGGGCAACTAGCTAGCCTGGCTGTGTCTGAAGGGGACAAAATCAACCTGTTAGCATCTATAAACGACACAAATTCACACGCTACATCTCTTTTTTTTTAAAAAAAAACCACACAAAAAATGAGGCAGCACACAGATATGATGATACCTAACATGTCATTTGTGAGTTTTTAAAGGTGATGAAAAGATTTGAGCCAGCTGTTTCCCTTCGCTTTCGGTCTTCGTGCAAAGCTAAGCTAACTGACTGCTAGCTGTTGCTTTTACATACGGAGGGGCTACAGGACACGTAACTCATAAATGAATTAGCATTTGTTGCATGGTTTGAGGTTTTGGTTAGAGGCACTGAATTAAGTATCTGTGCTTGTTTTACACATTAAATATACCAGTAAATACCCACAATATGCAAAGGTTTTATATGCCTTTAAATGAACTTATCTCCATGTCATTAACTGCTTTTATGTTTAAAGAATCACAATGTGCTGTTTTCATACTGAAAAAACACAAATCATAAACTTTTGGAGTGGAATTACTCGAATTTAATTAACTAAAAAGTTTATTTTACTCAAAGTTTTCCTGTTTCCTGAGTCTCGTTTTGGGCGACAGTGAAACATTAATGATGGCCCTTACTATGGACAGAGAATAACAGGTTTCATCAGGTTCAACAGGTTTTATTTGGATATTTATCTCACACTCTGGTAAAGTTTTGATCTGTAGGCGCAGCGGCTGACTGACTTACGACATGATCCCAGACAGGTGGAAGACCTCGGCGGAGAGGTACGCCATGTAGCTGTAGAGGAAAACAAACAGGGGCTCGATGACTCGGGTGTGAGAGGTGAAGCGGGAGGTGAAGGCGCCCAGGATGCCGTAAATGGCTCCCACCAGCACGCCTCCCAGTGAAACCACGAAGAAAGAGACCACACCGAGGACTGCGTCGACCACCGTCACGGTGCCCGCGTGGGAAAACTCCTCAAACAGGTGATAAAGAACCTGCAGAGACAAACCAACGTGAACCCTATAACTATTAACATGGTTATCAAAAAGATATCTCAAATACCCGACAAAGATGCAGAACCAGGAGATTCTTTAATCATTTGGTAGACAAAATAATAGAAACACCTATCAGTATAACACAAAACAGCTCAACAGCAGAAGCTACATCCCTAAAATTCATCAGCTGAGTCAACATTGACCTGATTGTTGACTGATTATTATTATTATCAGTTGAGACAGTGGTTGTTGCAGCAGCAGCAGAGACAGTGTGTGCATCAGATTTCTCATCAGAAGCTATTTTTAATGTTAATAATGGAGCCAATGGGAACGTAAACAGCACTTTAAATAGAAACTGCCATCAAGCAAAGATTTAAACAAGGTCAGGGCTGGTTTTAAAGTGAACCTACGAGCCTCGGATTCATCTCTGGAGTCCAATTCAAGTCCTGGAAAAGGCTCCAGATGTTTGTCTTCATACGAGCTAAAAGACTTTTCCCTGCAATGATAAAACAATAAATCTAAAACAACTTGTCTGTTTAAACTTATGATTTAAGCTGTACGCTCCTCCTCTTGGTCACTATTTTCTAAATTTTAAACAATACACATAACATTACAACAGCAAATTATGTTTTTTGTACACGTATTTATGTACATACTTTAGTTCTACATATTTTAGTTCTATATTTTATTATATTTGGAGAGATATTTTATCTTATTTTCTTTTATTTTATATTATTATTCCTCCTTTCCATTTTGTGCTGCTGCAACAACAAAATTTACCTCAGCAGATTAATAAAGTATTTCTATTCTATCTTTATTGTATATTAATGTCATAACGTGCACTTCTGAATAAATTTGAAATATGTTGTACATTCTGTGTAAGTCTTACAGAAATTTGACTTAATACATTTAAACATGTCTTTTCACAGCATCATCCCGCTGCACATAATCTCAAAAACAGCCACATTTAATCTCTGACAGTATCCGCAGCTCTGAAGTGGCGAGCACAGACTGAATTAATAGACGCCTGACAATGTTTGATAAGGTTTGCTCCACATTATTGGTATTAGCTGCCTGCTTGGACGGCTGACTCATCAATCACTGATCTGATTGGACACCGAACAGAAACTGGAGCAGAGACTGAACAAAAACAAGGACCGGAGTGAAGAAAATGTCATTTAAATTCAAAAAGAAAACAAAAACCACCAGTTTGGTCTTTAATAATGTGTTTTATGTTATGTTTTTGTTTTATATTCATTGCTATATATCATAATATGTAATTTTTCATATGTTTTATATGAAAAATCTGGATTTAAAAAGTGGGCGGAAACATGAACGTGAGATGAATGAAGAGGTAAAAGGTGTAGAGTAGGAAACTGGGGAAAAGTAACTGAGTAAATGTACTTAGTTACCCTCACTTGACTCACCACAGTGACGGCATCGTTGAGGAGCGACTCCCCGAACACGAGGATGTGCAGCAGCTCGTTGATGTGGATCTCCTCGAACACGGCCAGGACGGCCACGGGGTCCACAGCCGAGATGATGGAGCCGAACAGCAGGCAGGACAGCAGGTCCACCCTGCCCAGCTTGGCTTCCTCGATCTGACACACACCGTACATCATCCCGCCGATGAAGAAGGCGTTCCACAGAGTCCCCACCACCGCGAACACCAGGATGGTGCCCAGGTTCTCCGTGAAGGCCCTGATGGGCAGGAAGTAGCCGGCATCGAGGATGATGGGCGGCAGCAGGTAGAGGAAGAAGAGCTCGGTGCTGAGGATGGGGGCTACCTCGTCGATGGCTTTGATGATGCCGCCCACCAGCAGACCGACGAAAATCAGCAGGCAACTCTCTGGGACGACGTTCGACACTCTAGGAATAATGTGAAAACCTGCAGGGAGAAAAGGTTCAAAGACTTCAAAGACTACAGGCTCCTGGGAGGCTCAGATTTCCAGGAATGCTAAAATTTTAATTATAGACCAAAAAAAAAATCATTAACTTTTAATGAAAAACTTCCATCAGAGTCAAACCCAAGTGCAAAATAAACCACTGATCATGATCAATAACCTGTTTTCTGGAGCATTGTATGACATTATCATTAAGAATAAACTAGCTTGATTTCTCAGGAGGTACAAATAAGTAGAGCTTGCATTGTGCTTGTACATTTGAGGGTTCAATAAACCAATATAATGTAAAATTAATGACGACTATGACTGTAAAGAGGTCTGTGTGCTGTGAAACAGTGGATCCACGCTGAGCGGGACTGATCCCAACGGCTCTGTCAGTTTCATAATTGGCCTGTTTGTCTCTCAGCTGAATGAGGCCTCGACTTTCGGCCTCTCAGTCATGTGACGTGGGGGTCCAGGGCTGCTGCGACAAACGTTTAAACTGCGATGTTTTGTGCAGCCAGTGGTCTTGTGTGCAGCCGTGCTCGACCACCTCCCCTCCTCTCCGAGTCTGCACACTGGGATCTTTGTTATCGAGCAGTGCATTAGGACAGGAAGTCGGACCGGCCCTCGGAGACAACAGCTGGACGGACAGATAAGATGCCAGAGAGCTTGGTTGTGCTTACTCAGCCAACGGCAAACCGCAGGACGGATTCCTGCAGACAGAGTCACGTCTCACCGGTGTTTTGACATTCAACACGTTGGCAGGGTCGATAATACAGTTCAAAAACGCCAAAAAGCATCATTATTAGTACTTAAACTAATAATGAAGTAGCACGAATCCGCAGTCTGACTGAATAAATGCAGCTGTTACAGCATAAACACACAATCTATCATGTGTTAATTCAGGAAGCTAAGTGGAGTTCTTATTGTACAATCACATGAGTCAGCAGACAAACTGCGTGTTTATAGGCAAAAATTAAAACAATTACAATAAGTGCTAGTGCTAATCAATTGGTACTGCCCAGCAGAGATATTAATGTCAATATTTATAAGTTTGAAACAATATATTTTCCACCATTATTCAAGTTCTTTGTGTCTTCTCTATTAAAGATCGGATCATAAACAAGATCATTTTATGAGAATCCTTTGAAGAACTGCAGCGAATGTATTTGTGAGAGGGACATTTTACATTTAAAGAATTAATTAATGTGCTCTGGAGGATAAACTTTGCAAATGAGACACTATTTTAAAATAAACCCAATCATTTGTTTAACATTGCTGTGCAGCAGTTTGCTCCAACTTAAAGTTTGATATGTAAAAAGAGGATAAAATCAGTCAGTAAAGACAACATCTTCATGAGTATTCCAGATAATAAACCTAAAATTTAGGAGAAACCTCCAAACGAATGTATATTAAACTTGATTCTGTCCTGTGTAATAAAGTGTTTTGTAGCCAACAGTCAAGAGCTGTTGAAACCCAAAGGTCTCAGGCAAGAAGTGGCATATCATCAGTCCCCAGATCCATTTAATCCCTCTGATTGGTCCGAACAACTGCTTTAAGATCCTTTTCTGTGGCTGCATTTAAACGCTAATCCTCCAACAGGTGCTTCGACCGCAGGCGGACTGACAGTCGCACCATCAGGTCCTGAAATAAGTGTGTGGAACATAACTGAAGCGGCCAGTGGAAACACTATTAGTGTAGTGTTACAGCCCTGCGGAGGGAATATTCAGTCTTTGAGCAGCGGTGAAGCCTGAAAACGACCATCTCTGCCCACAAACCCAACATGAATCTACTCAAATAATCAGAAGCAGTCCTAACTGAACATTTGGGGGTTTTAGCACAATGCTGAGCGTTAAAAGGCTTTCATGATCTTCTTTTACCGCCTGAGGTCATACAAACACACATAAGCAGACTGAAAACATCTGTGTTTCTCCTGCACGTTTGATTTTTGTGGCTCTTGGTCAAAAGACTGAGTTTGCTGTCAACTCTGCCTCATCAACGTTTAAACTGTGCTCGGGTGCAGCAACACATGCAACAACTTCTGCATACAGACGTCCAAGATCAGGCGACATAAAACTGTGTTTATTCCTTAAAAAAAACAAAAAACAGATTAGATCTTTCATGCACATCCTAATCAAGGAATAGGGGAAAAAAAGAGCTCCACCCTGCAGTCCCAAAAACTAAACACACTGAATTACAGAGACAGAGAGATATGTAGAGGAAGACGTGCTAAAGTGTGTTTGGCTGTAATCCTGAGTTTTTCTTCATCCCTAGAGTCAAATTTGTGGTCTGTAGTTCATGATGACCCTCGTCTGAAGCCTCTCCACAGCTCTTCGTTCTATTTTTGCTTTGACATGCTTGTTTTATTCTTGTATATTTGGGGATCTCCGATTAAAGATGGCTCAAACCTGAGGCCTCTCAGAGCTCCTTTAGCTTCGTGGTGACATTTTAGGTGCTACTACAACGTTCCCCCTGATTGTGACTCCAGTTCTTGTTTCATAATGAGCATTACAGGCCTCACAGTACTTAAAAAACTACATTTCCTAAGAGATGGAGCTTCTACTACAGAAGTGTGCACAGGTGTGCTGCATGCTGCCAGTGATTAGAGAGGGACTGGTCATTTTTAATGTCTGTTCGTTGCTCTAACAGACAAAACAGGCATACAATAAAGTGACCCACTGTACAGATAAGCGTGTGTGCCCTTTTTAAATCAGCTATAATAATAAAATCTGAACTCAAGAAACGTGTAAACCAACTAGAACACAGTCACTATTACTGGAGGCGGGAGGCTGCAGGAAATCCTCAGGTTGTTATTTGAGTCATGCGTCACTCACCAAGTTTCATCAGCAGAGCCAAGAGGATCCAGAGAGAGATCTCAAAGGGCTTCCTGACGTGGTCGTAGTTGAAGGAGAGGACGGGGAAAGCCTTCTTGTGAGCGGTGGAGTTGGTGTGGTGACGGGAGTCCTCATCCGTGTCCGGGTTTCTCCGTGTCTCGTTGTTTCCCGCAGCAGCGTCACGACTCGCGGAGGCAGCGGCGACGAAAACCAGCAACAAAACGCACAGCGAGCCGGTCAGACGCAGCCCGAGGCTCCACCGCCGGGGACGGAGCACAGCCATTTTCAGACGCACCGACTGGCTGATGTGCTGCTGCTCAGCTCTAGATCCGGTGAAGATGAAGATGAGGGTAGTACGGGAAGCGAGCGTGGTGCGCCGCGGAGAGGCGCGCACTTTTACGCACCAGCTCCCCGAGCATCTTAAAATCGCTCATAGCTGTAGAAGAACAAGCGGTGGTTTATGTTGCGAACAAACAAGCTGCTGTCATCGCTGGGTTTGTTTTTTTTAAGACACCCTCCCGCTCCTTACTCGCCTGCTCAGATGATTTAAAGCCTGCTTTCCTTTTGTTTTCTCCTCGCCAGCTCTGAGCGCTCGCATCAAACCGCGACAACCTGCAGGCAGAACTCTCCCACGCTCCGCTCTTTCTCTATTTGCCGTGCGGCTCACATTCAAACTTGAGCCACGGTGAAAGTGACATCTGCTGGAGAGGAAGACCACAGCCACCGCCGCGCAGCCTCTACAACAATCACACATCTGTGGTGCCAAGGGCAATTCTTCTTCGTCGGTTTGCATCTAAAATGTTGCATTACCGCCTTCTGTGGGATATAAAACAAGACTTCGTCTAAAAAGAGTTCCCCCTCATCCTTAATGTCCTTTTCTCTAATAAAGCTCCATGATATAAACACCTCTTAAGCCCCTGCACTTCCTCTACAGTAATTCCCATTTATTATAAACTATATTGATCTTGCCTCCTGCCTGTTTTGTTCTTCTTTGCTTCTTGCATAGTTTCCTTCTTCATGACCTCCACCTCTCTCTTTCTCTTAGGGAAGTCTGCTCACCGCGTTTCTTAACTCTGGTTACACGTTGGGCTCATTTTCCACAAAATATACGCTATAAACACTCAGTTCTATGCTATATTACAGCATATGTCATGACACAATGACTCCAGGGTCAGGGTTAGTATGAAGAAGGGTTAAGGTTCAGGCCATCTTCCCCCCTGACTGCACGTATCTACACTGACCTAGAATAGCTTCTAGTTTTAGATTAGTTCAGAATAAACAAATGATTCAGAGCTCTTCATCTCGGTCAGCTCACAGACAGGAGAATTAGCAAAACCAACATGTGTGACTGGTTCCCACAGGGTCAGACGTCCTCCTCTGGCCGCTGCCTGGTCACCGGGAGCTGATGGAAACTCATCTACAGGTTGTTTCTGACCTGATATTAAAGGGGTTGTAAAAACATAAAACATATGTAGCAAAGAGGCTGTTGTGCATCATCAGGAGGCTTTTAATGTGATGTAGAAACAGTTAGACGGACCAACAGAAATGATGAGACGCCTGCAGGCCCCTGCACACAGAGGCACCGCTCACAGAGCTTTATCCTCCAAACATGTGACTCTGAAGCTGCTAAATGCTGCACGGCGTTTGACAGCTCGTCTCTGAATGTGTCTGTACGCTGTTTGCTCCTGAAGAGGTACCGGGCTGTGAGTTTCAGAGCTTTGATTTGCTGGAGACAGCTGCCTGTCTGATGGCAGCGGTGAGACTGAACCAAAACACTGAACGTGTGGCTCCAAAAACCAAAATAATGTGCGGAAAGAAGCTAAAACGCTCCGTCGAGATGAACTGCAATGGTTGGTAATAATAATCTGTTGCCTCATCGCTGTAAACAACATGCTTCCCATTAAATTAACCTTGGTAATACAGAAAATCAGTTGATGCAACTTCAAGTTTAACTACTTCCTGTTTTATGTTTGAAGGGATGATTTAAACTTTTAAGGACATTTGTGTGAGGCACTTATCCACAGTCAGTTGTGATAATCCTAATATCAGTTTAAATGTATATTGTTAAGTGTTTCACTGTTATATTTGGAATATATTCACTGCCTTATCTTGCTGTCAGCTCTTTCCAGCTACAAACTCCGTCCACGCTCTGTTCATACCCACCAAACTCTCATAACAAAAAAGGTCATTTTACCTTGCAGAACATGAAAGTTGCTGGTCTGCCTCTGCTTCGATTGATTGGTTAGTTTGTGTTGTGTGATTTTTGGCGTTTCAGCGAGTTAGTCTGGATTCACCAAAGTCACACGATAGCGCAAACAAACCTAAAGACGGAGGCAGCAGCTCTTGTGTTCTGCAAGGTAAAATTAATGTTTTTGTCAAAGGAGTCTGGTGGATTTGGAGAGAGACTTCAACATTAGTATAAATTATTAATCGGAATTGTTACCATGCACATTTTGTAGGTTGTTAAAGTCTGCCCGAGGACCTGAGTCATTATAATTGAGGCATCGATGCTGTGAAAGAGCCCTTTAGCAAAGCCTTTAACACATTTTCCAGATAAACGCCTGGATGTGCAGACAAACACAGCCCCGAATCTCATCTGAAAATACATCAGTTTGATGCCAGATAAGATCCTGACTTTCATCTCAGCACCTCGTCTCTGTCACAGAATCACTTCCCCCCTCTGAGTTTCATCCACATGAGTCGCTCCATACAGGGAGTGCAGCCGCCCGACAATTTCCCACAACACTTTTCCACATGGATGAAGCCCGAGAACTACGGAGCACACAGCGAACGCATCACTATGTGGACATTTAACACTGTGAACGCATTTATTTGAGAATTACACCAAATGTGTCGCAATACAAAGTAAATCAGTAGGTTTTTTTTATTTTTTTAGTGACATTTTACATTTAGTGCCATTTAATTTATTACATTCTTGCATAAACACAAACTGTAATTTAGCAAACTGAGGATGTCCTGATGGAAACAGCTTCTCTTAAAGGTGGGTACAGCCTAATTCTTATATAATAAATACTGAAAAGGGTGATGCTGCTTTAGGATTTACAATCCGAATTCAAAAAAGCTCTTCAAAGGTGCAAACGTACAACAAAATGATGTCTGAACTGACACATTTTAAAGGAAAAGTGCACATTTCTGACTAATATCAATAAACAGAATGAGCTGGTGTACTGAGAGAGTTTCTCACATCGTTTGATATCATTTTTATGAGATTTTCAGTGTTAGTTTTTTTTTTTATCAAAGGAAGTTTTCTTGCACCATAAAATGCAGGAAATAACAATTGCTGCTAATCCCGAGATCACGGATATGCTCATTTATTGCATTTAAATACAATCACTGATGAAATGTGCAGTCCTTCTAAAGGCAGCCCGCACAACATATGTGGTCAAACTACAGGCTCGGTAATATTTACTTATAATCTTACTAATAATCTTTTTTAAAAAAGCACAAATTGTTGGAACAAATGACAAATCTTTCTGAATCTTCCTGCTGCGACTGAACCGTGACTCAGACTTTCCTCCTGGGACACTTAGATTTTCCTTCAGGCAACACCACAAACACACTCTCCGTCCATCACAAACCGTCTCCGACGTGCACAAACAAACAAATCTGTCGCACAAAGCGACCGCAGAGCTGCTCTGACAGGCAGCGCTCTGACTGTTTCTCACTCAGGCGCTCAGATGTTTCAGACGGACCCTCTCTGCCATCCGCCTGGCGCTGTACAGGGACACTCCCATCCCCACTGTGGCCATCGTCATGGCGATAGGGTCGATGATGCTGCTCTGCGGCTGCATCCGGACCTCACCTGAGACCTGCCGCTGCAGAGAGGACAGGAAGATAAAGACAGACACACACACGCACAGGTCTGATCAGAGGCCGGTAAAAGCTGTAGTAAAGACACATTTTAATGACATTATGCTGCTTTTGAAGGGGGGCAGATGCTTTTGTTTGTTGACACGTGTGAAAATCCTGCAGTTTGTGTGGATTCAGTGTTCTTAGTGCAAATAGGATGGGGATTAACAGATAACACAGATCATGAAGCTGTGAATATTCAGACTTGGTCCAGACTTAACGACGACTGAACAGATTATAAACAGGTATCCATGCTTTTCTCAGGATTTATTGTAATTTTGTGAACTTTACATCTTGCAACAGCATCAGGTCAAGACTTTATTACTAAGGCGCACAGGCTTCCTGCCTTATTCCCCCAGCCTCATCAAACTCTGGGTTCTGAAGCCCACAGCTGTTCGTTTACACACCTACAGGCTACCCACGGATACAGTTTAAAGCCTTAGAGTTTAATGCAGTTAATAGTGTATTGTTATATGCTGCCACTGCACATATATCTTTAATATTTTATCAAGTGTGTTAATTGTTTTTCATTTATTCTATATTTTTTTAATTATTTATCTAGCAATGATCATTTTTTAAATCCTTTACATAGTGAGGATACAATGTCACCACATGGATAAATAAAGAGATATCTCTAATACCATCTATGATCTAATCTAATCTAATCTAATCTAATCTAAATAGCAATTGTTAGCATGCAAACACGCTAAACGAAAACGGTGAACATGGCAAACTTTACACCTGCTTAAAATCAAAGCGAACATGTTAGCATTTAGCTCACTGCTGCACACTTAGCTCATTCTGAGGGGGCGAGTTAAATAAAAGTTATTGGTTTTAAATACAAGTAAACAACAAATGGTGTTTATATTTGTCTGCAGCTGTGAATATCACCACGTGCTGTCAGTGAGTGCTTTATTGCATAAAGGTTGTTGCATTATTTATTGTTATTACATCATCTTGTTTGCTTGATCAAACCACCGGCCCCTCACGCGTCATATCATAAATTCATAACATGCTTCTGTCTGATATTTACACTACACATAGTTTTCATTAGTCTGTACTGTAACAGCACAACAGAGATCAGTTATGGCTTTTCTTGTGCCGTCTGGTGACGCAGGCCGTGAGTGTGAACAGGTTATGTAACGTGACCTCCTGAGACGAGCTGCATCAGCTCTCTGTAAAATATTCATTTACTTGTCGATCGCTGTCATGTCCATGAAACGTGTATGGGAAGACTCTTTCAGGTATCAAAGCCAAACACTGATCCGTCACTGAGAGCGGATCGACTGATTTGTGCATCTGTCGCCGCTGCAGGGACGTATTCCTCTGCGTGGTGCTCAAACATAAAGACAGAGACGATGGCGTTTGTGCTCTGAGCGGCTGTGACCCACCTGGAGGAGACGGAAGTATCCCGGTGTCAGTCTTCCCAGCCTGATGATCATTGCTGCTGCTGCAGCTTCTCAGACGAGCCAACAACCTTCCTGCAGGCGGGAGGACAAAAAGGTTTCAGACCTTAAACTTTTCTTGTATTGTCTGCTCCAAAAACAGCCGACAGGACATATCTTAGCTTGCAAAGTGAATTTCTTTTCACAGGCTTTAGGAGGTAAAATGAGAAACGCACATACAGTTCTGCATCAGATTCTTCTAGTCTCTTCTATCATAATGACCCTTCAGACCCTTTGAGAGGAACCCTTGAAAGATCAGGCCATTAAAAAACACTAAACACTGTTTGTCTGAAGATGTAATGACCGTGTTTTCCCCAGTTTTCTGTCTAGTTTATCTGCAGACAAAGGGGAGATCAATGAGCCGCGTTAAAGAACAAAATACTGTCTCTGGATTTAAAAGAAAAGGTTTGTAATTTACTTTAAGCGGGCAGCCTCAGAGGCGTCACTGAAGCTTTTCCAACACTGTGCGTTGATTGTAATGTCAATAGCTAAATTGTTTATGTCCCCGATCCGTCTGATGGTGTTTCAGCATCTGACAGAAGCTAAACGAGTCTTTGACAGAAAACATTTCAGTTGTTTCAGCTTCACTGAAGGAAAAGGTGCAAAAATCACCACACACCTGAAAATGCTAACTCTTAGCATCATCAGCTATTTAAATTTACTCAGTTTTCTCATTAAAATGTGAATTTTAAAACAAAGTGAAGTAGAAGTAGAGCCAAACGACCAAAGAGTAGCTGAAACACCACAGTTCTTAGGTAAAACAAAGTCGGTCTCACAGTTTGAAGGTAATCGGTCCTCTGGAGGTTGATCCAAAAGCAGCAGCCGGACTCACCCTCAGCTTCACCAACGGCTACAGCAGCTCAACACCCGCAGACACACAGACAGACAGACAGACAGACAGGCAGCATGTGAAGCCCCTCAGCAGCCTGAACAAACAGTGGCAGTCTGTCGTACTGAAGAGGCTCCTGTGTGTGTGTCCCTGCTCTTTTGTGCAGTGCGAACATCCCAGTCCGATGGGCTCAACGGGCTCAGTCCGACTCAACACACACACACACACACACGCACGCACCACAGTCACACACTCACAAAGCTGCATGAAAAGCTCCGGCCTGTCAGAGATGATTTGGTCATCCAGCCAGTAAAATGGGCGAGAGCGGGGAGAGGAGAAGAAGAAGAAGTCTGTGCAGCATGTTGCACGCTTGAGGGAACATGTGTGTTAATGTGCTGCAGTGACTTATGTAACCCTCAAACACTCTGGAGAAAATACTTTTTAAATAACCGTCATAACAGGAAAATCTGGGTGCAAACACAACCGAGCCTTCACCTTTATTAGACAAAATCAGACCTCAGACTGTGTGATGTTGAAGGAATTTAGTTGTTGTTAGTCTGACGTTACATAAGGCCTCGGTTTCCGTGAGGCCACTCTGGTTGTTCATGTTGCTCTGTTGGTTATACAAACAAATGAAGAATGAATGCATAGAAACACGTCTAAACACTGTAATTACAGCTTTAATAATCTGAATATCGTGGACACACGTGCTCACAAATTAAATTCTTTCATCACGTCTTATTTCAACTAACTCTCCCACCTGAAAAACACTTTTATTGATGCAAGATACATGACTTTTAACGGCTGCACTGTGGTGAAATCAGGCCACAAAGCCCACTCAGTGTGTTAGTCAGGGGACTGCACTGTATTTGTGCGTCTGTATGAGGTGGACTAGACTACAAGGTGCTGATTGTGCACATCAAGTGACCTCATGTCTGCGTGTTCTGCCAAAGTCAAATAAAACACTTCGATCTCTGCAGATACTGGGACGAACCGGGTTTTCAGGATCAAACGACCATTCATCGCGAGTAAATGTTAAAGTGCCGCAAATTCATTTTGCGTCAGGGCGCGTATTAAAACTGCACGAGATAAAGTGACAATTGCATTGCATCAAGCCAGAAACATCAGTCTTGTACAGATACGGTGCTAAAGTATTCGGGATCCCGCGTTGTCGGTCCCACTTCCTCCTGCCCTGCGGTCGTGATGGGAGCTCTCGCCAGCGTCAGTTTCACTCCTGCAGGCCCCTTAGCGTCTGTGCTCTCTATAGACACCACCTGCCCGATGAAATGCTGAAACACATGCAGAACACAGCATGTATAATCATCAGTGAGTACTCCTCCAAGATGATCTGCACTGCTCTAATGTCTCTCCTAGGCATGTTTAAGATGATTTTGCTGCAGCTGTAGGAGGATTTAAGGTGAGAAATGTGGATTTTTCAATGCCCTGATGCACGAAATTACAATATTTGTAAGAATCACGTCCTAAATAATCATTTACAAACCAAACACGACAAATTTCCAGATCTCCAGAGTTAACCTCTTTGCTTCACACCTTCCCCTTTATTCTTTAAATCGTTTTCCCCTGTAATTTAACAGGAGAGGTCTTGTCCGTGACAGCTGTGCACGATACACTGTTACACTTCCAGCTGTTTGTCTGCAGAGGTCAGCAAAACTCTGATTGCTTTGGAAAAACTCATTTAACCACCCTGCTGAACGTGCTGCAGGTTTGACCTCCATTAGCCAGATAACTCTCAGCGATTCACGTGAGTGCTGTGTGTCTGTGGCAGACCTCTGTAGGGTGGACTGCAGCATCCTTGCGCTTTGGTTTGGGTCTGGATGATTCGATGTACTTCTCCCGCTGAGCTTTGACCTCCTGCGATAAAAGTTAAAACAAGTTTGTTCAAAGTGTTTCCGACAGCAGTGATGACTTGAGGTTGCGTGTGCAGACGTCGAAAGCTAAAACCTTCAGGATCTCGTAGTTTGACGTCTTGGAAACGTAACTGTCCCACGACTTGGCTGTGAGCTCGTGTTGCTTCCAGTGAGACTTGATCTGCAAACACAAAGACACAAAGACAGAAGAAGTTTGAGTTTGAATTCGTTTCACTGACTGTGTTTCAGTTTTGATTTCTGAATTCATCTCTCAGTCCTTCATTTTTTTGATTTATGACTGATCGTGTTTTGGATTTGATATATTTTTTGTATTTTCTGAACATCTTGAAGCATGGGAGGAGAAAAGTAGCATCTGATACGTTATTTAGACTGTGTTCTGTGTGGAGCGTAGACTACTGGATCAAATCGCCGTTGATACATCGCGCTGTTAGATAACATTTGGTTTGTTCGTGACATCAAAGACAGTCTCAGCACCTCTGTGTACATGAGCTCCTCCTCGCTGATGTCCTCCTTCTCCTGCTGCTCCAGGATGCTGTTCTGCTCTGCTGCGACCCTCTTGGCCGTGTCCTCTGCGGTCTTACAGATGGTCCTCAGAGCCTCTTCGTCGGGGCTGATCGGCCTCACGCCGTCCAAACTCAGCTCCCTGCTGATCTCCTCCCACACCTCACCGACCTGCAGCAGCACAACAGGCTGTTTAAACTCTCTTTAAATTACACTTTCACTCGTGTTGAGGCACCAACACCATCTCTGCTTCACTCCTGTTGCTCCTTAAATGCATGCACAAGCTGCTTTTCACCTCCTTGAACACAACTGAAGCTAGGATCTTTTAAATTATTCAGACGGTTTTGAAAATGACACGATACGGGTGAGAACTGCTGCAGCTACGGCTGATGTGATGTTCAACACTGGCCATTTGCTTTTCTTGACAAACAGCAGTCCTACCTTGAAGTCCAGGTATCGCCTGACGATGCTCAGGGTCACATAATGTTTTGTCGATAATCCAGGAAGATCTTGAAAACCTGCAAACAGAACAATTAACTGGGCTCATAGTAACACGTTTTTCTATGAACATAAAAACAGTATAATTTGATTATTTGCAGATATAGTGTTTTATTGTTAAAATGAGTGACGCTGCAGTTTAAACCTGTCCTGATTCTTTAATAGCCTCTTTACCAAGTTTGCAGAAGATGGAGTAAATCTTCGACCGCAGGTTCTCCGATAGCTCCAGCACCGCTGCGCTCGGTGCGTCGGCGGGAAATGACAGCTGTGTGTCCTCCTGCTGGTGAAGACTGAGGATGGGCCTCTGGGGATCTTAATGACAGAGGAGAAGAGGAGGAAAATGAGAGGGAGAGATGTATAAATAGGAGGGCACAAAACACAATGGCGCTGCAGCTTTGATAACTGCATGAGATGGATGGGTTTCTTGACACAAGCCTGCAATAAAAGTGCTAAATAAGTAGATCCAAATCGACTGCTATGTTTATATGTTTATTTATTTTATGTGAATCAATCGCAGCGTGTTTTATTAAAGTCTAGCTGCAGACTCACCTGCGATCCCTCCGTGTTGGTTCCGGCTGACTTTCAGCTCCTCCTCCTCCTCCCTCCACAGCTGCAGCAGGAGTCTGGGCGCCGTCTGACCGCCGTCGTCCCTCCAGCTCAGGATGTGCGACAGGGTGTTCGGGTTGTCACACAGCTCCAGCAGGGTGGCGAGGATGTTGCAGTGTACGCATCTGGGGCTCGTCTGGTGAAGAGAGAGAAACAGTTTCGCATCAGCGCCTCAGGAACAAACTTCAGTTAAACTCGAGCCCCCGAATCAATCGGCCACTCACGCTGAGTAAGTCCAACAGGAGGAAGGCCCCCTGTTTCGCTAAAAAGTAGTCTTCTGTGGTGTAGCAGCCCACGATGCAGGACCTGATGGGACGCATACAAACTTTCTCAACCGTGGGAAACCAGAGACTGCTTATCATATCTGATATAGCTGAGGTTTAGCTGAACTGACCACACGCAGTCCACTGTGGACAGGATGAGCTTGTTGTGTCCCAGGCCGCTGTAGAACATGCCGGAGCCTTTCCTCAGGAAGTGAACCGTCATCTCAACGCCCTCTGATCCAAACAGTTCCTGCAGCGTGACACAACCATCAATACAGACACAGTGCTTGCTATGAATCATCACATCAGTATTAAAGGAAGCTTGCAGAGTGGCGGTATTAACGCAGACACTGCGGCAGCGGCACCTTTCTTTGCGTTAACCTCCTTCCCAGCTTTACCTTTCTGTGCATGTCGCTCTCACACAGCAGCGAAAGTATCAGTTGAATGTCTGTCTTCATCTCCAGGGTGACGACGTCGTCCTCTTCGGGACTTGCTTCCATCTGCATCAAAAACCCTGAGAAAACACACCAGGCGTGTCTGAACTGAGCCTGGTTACAATGCTACGTGTTTCTGCTGACGCGTAAGTCACGTTCTTGTTCGATTTACCCAGAAGCTGGTTGATGGTTCCCTGATCACAAAGGTCCTGGTTGACTGAGTCTTCACCCAAAGACACCACAGACCTCAGCACTCTGATGCAGTGCCGCAGCTGAGCCTTTTTACTGCCTCTTCCTCCGGTGCCATGGAAGCTGTGGCCCGGAGCAAAGTGAGCATCTGCGAGAAAGGAGGAAATATAACAGTCAGACAGTGCTGCGGTGATACTGATGAAAACTAGAAACAGATAAACTAACTGGGCACAATTCGGCTGCCAACTAAAAGGATTTGAAGTGTCCGTTGAAGTCTAATCCAGAAAGCATTAGTCATTATGTTCCGTGTAAGCCCTACAACCAGACTCCACGGGAGCGGCAGCGACGAAGCACTGAAAGTGACTGAAGTCTCTGCTGTTTTTACCTTTTCCAGGCAGCTGCATTGGTAGAGATCACCAAAGATCATGCAGGCTGACCCATCCTTCAGGCCTCCAGTTATGTGACTGCAGCTGAACCACAGCAGTTCAGACCTTCAGAGTCCTGTGAGTAACTACTGGCAACTAGTGTTGGTTTGAAAACAATGATAGCGGCTTTTAAAGAGAGTTAGCATAGATGCTGCTATAGCTTCAGTTATATTAAAACATCTGATCCCCAGGTATTTCAGGTGCCTGCCCTTTTCCAGTTTCTAATGACAGCTTCTCAGATGTTTCAGAAACCCTCTAGCAGATCAGGTCACAGCTGAGGGCATGTTTGATTCAGATGCAGAACAGGATCTCTCCTCTGTCTCTTCTTTACCTCCCGCCACGTGTTGCTGCGGCCTCACCTTGCTTGACGCACCAGTCCAACAGGAGCAGCAGACATGCGTTTCCCTGACAGGTCATGTAGTCTTCCAACATAAGTGGAGCGACGGTTGCCAGAGTGGCCAGCGCCTGGAGCTGCAGCTCCTCTCGCTGGATGGGGGACCAGTGACGTGAACCTGACCGGCGCTCAGGCGAGCCATTGGGCGGCTTCGTGAGCATCAGCAGCGCCAGCATTACTGTCTCTTCTTTATAAATCTAAGAAAGAAAACAACGAGGTAACATAAAATGTGCACTAAACACGATGTTTATTCAAAGAATTACAGAGATACTGAGTGTGTGACTGACCTGCAGGGCGGCTAGGTCCCTCGACATTAAAACCAACAGGTTCAACAGCAACTTCTTCCTTTTTAAGTCTTCATGACTGAAGCTGGGCTTGAGGTTTCTCACCAGAGGGTCGTGACTTTTCACTGTAAATGAAACAGTTTTGCTGTCATAACTGATGCTCCTGTAGTCATAAATGATGCAAATGTAAATATGAAGCTAAAACTGATGAGGGAAGAGTGGCCTCACACTCTGGATATGTGGCGAGAGCAATGAGCTGTTTGGCAAATAAACTCTCCTGAAAATGAGAAAACATGCCGTCAGATAGTAGCAGAGGCACATTTTAAAAGTGTCTTTTTAATCATATCGTTTAAACAAAACGCCGGACTCACAATAAGCAGGGAGCTGGGATTTTCGGCGATGAGAGTTGTGATCACAAGCAGATCATTTGCGAGCTGGAGGTCAGATTGTCGGAAGCTGTTCATCAGCTGGTGAGAAAATGCTTCTTTCAGAGATCTAAGACACGAATGAACCAAACATAAGACGTCTGATCTGTTTGTACAGAAACGATTTTTATAGACGTTAATGTATTCTTGACTAAAACAACTAGATCTTGGTGATAAATAGGGATGTTTACATTATTAATTATTAGTATTTCAGGTTTTATTTCTGTGAATGAAAGGTTCAGTGAACGTTTGCACACGCTGTCCTCATCAGCCACACGTGACAACGTGTTAAACCCACACGTACAGGACACACTCGATGCTGCTGAGCTGAGCTGTGGCCTCCTCCTTGCTGCCTCTCTCCAGCAGGTTCCAGAGGATTTCGGTGGAGCGGGACAGGACCTGACCGGACGGGTCGGGTTCGTTCATGTGGAGGCAGATGGTCTCCGCTCCTCGTGCGTTCAGCATTAACACACAGATCATATCTGTGTTTATATAAAGATTAAAGTGATTAAAGAGATGTGATTAATGATAAAATGACCCATTGACCTGCTGACATTGACACAAGGACACTTAAAATCACTGTTTTGATTGTTTGTCTGATTGTTATTTTGTAATGAGCTGCTTTATGCTCTTGAGAGCCGGCTACTTTATCTAATGAAGGAGGTCTTCTGTTGGATTGACGTGTCTGACAGATGCCCTCCTCCACTACATCACTGCATCCAGAGTAAAATCAGTTACTGACCAGAGGAGCTGGAGAGGATCTGAAGTGTCTGCAGGAGCTGCAGCTTGATGGCGGGCTGGTTCTCCAGAGCGGCCATGGAGAGGAGCAGCGTTTGAGCCAGGTCACTGCGCTCCAGCAGCTGCAGCCTGTAGCCTGGAGAGGTTGGCTGGAGCCCTGCAGAAACAGATTCTAATAAAATAATGAAATACATTTCTATTTCTGGATATAAACTGCAAGAAAACAGAGAAGAGAAAAATTAGAAATACAAAAACAAGAAGCAATAACGAAAGAAGGAAACTATTATTGTTTAAGTGTCTCTTAATAAGAAATCAGGGGAATAAAACAATAAAAAGCGAAATAAACTGATTAAGATTGAAAAAAAATGGCAGAAAGTAATAAAATAATAATGAAAAATCGATACAAAGGAAAATAAATATTAGTTTGTTGATTATCTGTATATGCTACATGTATTTAACAGTTATCAGTCAAAATTCACTTTATTTATATAAAACTGTGTCCGTATACACAGACAGAGTTGTTTTACAGTAAAATTAAGATTTTTAATCAACAAGCCAATAAAGGTTGATCAGCATCAGTGTCTCTAAAAGACGTAAAACAGGAAACAGTAAATAGACAAGAAACAAAAGCACAAACATGCCACCACAGAAGCCATGAGGGAGCCTCACTTAGTGAAAGTCTAGAAAATCGGTTGTCAGAGTAGAAAGTCCGAGGCTTTGGCTTGGAGAGACGGTCCGTACCATCGAGCGGCTGTTTAGGAGCCACACAGCTGTAGAACGATTTCACAGACTCAACTATCCGCTGTCGCACCTCAGCATCCGGCACGCTCATCAGACACCCTGCCAACAGAAACACGTCCGTCAGAGTCAGGGCGACAATTCCTGCTTGGGTTCAAATCAGTTTTGAGAAATGTCGACAATTAAATGTAAATGTTATTAATAATAAAGTGGTTTTATTGTGCGAAACAGGCTGATCCGTGTACCCATGTGAGAGAGGAAGTCTATGACGTCCTGGGCGTAGTGCAGCTCATCGGATGCTTTCTCCTTCAGGAAGGGAAGCCTGACATGAATCAAAGCGACACGTTGATGATCAAATAATGCAACAAGAAAAACAACAGGGTTTTTTTTTTTTTCCGTGTAGGTTTGAAATATTTGAGCTACTTACCTACAAATTTTCAGTGCCTCGCACAAAATGGGCAGGTACTCCGGGTGATCCCTCACCTTCGCAGCACAGATGTTGAGTATTCTGCCGATTCCTGTCAGCTCCCTTAACAGCTTGATATTATTTAAGAAGTTTTAACATTTTTGGCAACTCTCTCTTACTCAGAGAGAAATCCCAAGGAGGGAGGGAGCAAGGAGTCACCATGACTGAGGTTATTTCTGAACAGGGAAAATGCTGACTGACACAGCGATGCTGCGGTAAATTAGAGCCCTGGGAGCGACGTTTGGTTCCGTGTTCAGGTTGCATGAGAGCAAATCTATTTCTATCACAGCGCCGGGGGACAGCAATGAGGAAAATCTGACAATCTGCCGCAGAGTATGGCACCTGAGAGATATCTGGAAAAGACAGCACATTTCTTAGGAAATGAGAACTAAAAGGCTAAACCCAACATAAAGGATACGAATCCACCTTGGCTCCTCTTCAGTAGCCTTTTCAGTACAAACAGGTGCCTCTCCTTCAAGTTGGCCTTCAGTGAAACCAGGACGTACAGTTTGATTAGTCCAAATATAACTTACATGGAGAAAACGTCTCAGGATAAAGAAGTTAAACGTACTGTCAAAGGATCCTGAAGAAGACAGATCACCTTGCTGAGTTCAAGGCTTTTACCACTGATCTGTAGAGAAAGTGAAGTTCATGTCAAGCGTTTAGCGTGTCAAGCCGTGAATATATTAATAATTCTAAAATGTGCCTCTTTATTTATTATATGTTGCCTCTAACCTCCCAAACCCATTGCCTGACACCGGATTTCTGCCTTCCTTCAAACTTGCTGCCTGCTTATTATTAAAGAAAATTAAATAACTGCACAATTTTTAAGAGATGCGCACCATATTAGCAGAAACTGATATGATGAAGGTAAGAAAAGCATTCAAATCAAAAATGAGGCCCCCCCATAACACATATCACATCACATATCACAAGAGTCTGCAGTGTTGTTGCATTTTGGTTTATGATCATTTAAAAGTAAAAGTAAACAACATTTATAAGCAGCAGTAAATATCAAACAATAACAATTGTTCACTTATTAATCATTTAGATGTTGTTTACCTTAAGACATATAAGTATTTATATTAGCATGGACTATGGCGATCCTTGGTGATCATGTCGTTAGTGCTTGTCTTCCTAAGATGTGTATAAGAGATTATTATTATTATTATTATTATTATGGGCAAAGAAAGCAGCTGTTTACCTGAACATGCTGGTTCTCATCCGCAGCTCTTGGTCTGATCACAGGAATGTCCGGTTTCCTTCTGTGCACAACTTTGCCTGAATCCATTTGCAAACCTGGAGAAACGTCTTGCTTCAACTCCTTACCTCAGCCGCCAAAGTAAACATTGTCGGTTTATTTGAATCGTTTTTTCCTCGCAAAATGTTTCGGTAACGTCAAAAAAAGTGACTTTTTTTTTACAGGTTAAAACATTATAACTTGGTGGAAGTTTGTTTTGTAGCCTGAGTATTTTACTAGTACCTCAATTCAATGATTAAATATATAAACTAAGGTCAAATTTATCCCAAACTAACGTTGGTCGTTCAGCATCTCCCTCCTTCTTCCTTCTGTGTTGCCCGAGCGTGACAGCGTACCGCGGTTGCTACGGTTACCCGCCGTAGTACGGCGAGCAGCGTAGTTCAAAAAGCCCATCATAAACGAAACGCCCATTTCCTCTTTAAAACAGGAAGTGGTATTCTGGCAACAGCAACGCATTGATTTCCCCCCACAACAATAAGAGGGAGACGAATACGACAAAAACGAAATCGCCTCAGAAAGTCACACAAACGCAATTAGAGGCTGTGCTGTGAAGATACTGTGAGGCAGCCATGCTGTCGGATGCAGGTCAGTGTTCATGACGCGCTGCTACCGCTTGCTACATGCTAAACGTGACAGGCGGACGTTATTTGTCAGGTTTAAAGAGCTCGTTAATGTGTGTTAATCTGTCTCCCGCATTGCTGTGTTCCACTTACATACTAACTGCATTTCATTCGCGTTGGTCAAACTGTGATTAGTCCTGTTAGTAGCGCATAATTAAACATGTTGTCTGTCTTAAATAAGGTGTCAGTAACAACAAAGGCCCCGTTTCGGCTGAGCTGCAATTCTTTTTTCTGCTGTTAAAGATATCATGTTGTCAATGATCTGTAGACTATTCTGGGAACGCCTCTGGTGCTCGGCGAGCTAAGAAGAGGAGCTCCGGGGAGTCACCGGGGGACGGCCAGACCCTGCGCTCCTCTGGAAGGCAGATCAACGTCCGTGTGAAGCGCACCAACAACCCTCCACCTGGACAGGTAAACTGCAGCATGCGCGTTCAACCTCAACCTGTTTGCCGGGCACAGTCATGTCTCACAGGTGTTCACTCATCTTCTCTCTTTTATTAATCTTACTAAATGAAAGTAATACATTAATAAACATGTACACATATTTATATGAAAGGCACTGCTTTTAAGGCACCGTTCACTAACCTACAAATCCACAGTGTCTTCACTTTACATCCTGCCATGCGTCTCTGTCTCATAACATTCCTCATTTCTTGCATCTCCTCTTATTTCCTGTCCATAAATTGCTCTGTTATGACAAACAACATTACAGAGATGTTAATTCTAAGCCACCTCAAACATATCTTTAACATTTCTGTGTGACTGGCGACCTGTCCTGGGTGTACCCCGCCTTTTGCCCTCTTGTCACTTGTCAGCAGACTTATTCACCTGTACCTATATATCAGCAATAAACTACAGTTGTCCAATGTTCCTGCATTCATCCTAACCCTGCCCAGCATGTCAGATCTATGTCTAAACAATTTTAATTACTCAATGAATAAAGTTGAACTGAGCTCAGCGATGACTTTCTCCACGCTGTCTTCTAGAGCAAAAGAAAAGCCACAGACACTGAGGAGGAGGACGACCAGTCTGAGAAGAAGTACAGAAAGTGTGAGAAGGCCGGATGCTCCGCCACGTACCCAGTCTGTTTCGCAAGTGCATCTGAGAGGTAGCGTGTTTCTTTAAGACAGATTTTAGCTAAATTCCTCTCGTTGAGACGCAGGCTGCCGTTGAAAGGGTCTGATCGTCTCTGTCTCGTCTCAGGTGCGCTAAAAATGGATACACATCTCGCTGGTATCATCTCTCATGTGGTGAGCATTTTTGCAACGAATGTTTTGATCACTACTACAGAAGGTAATGTTGACAGAACAACTATTCCCATGACACTGATAAATAACTGTTTATTACGAACACACAATGTTTCACTGTTATTTATATGGTGACAAGCGTGTGTGTGCATCGAGACCATAAGTGTAAACCTGGTTCTTTATCCCACTGGCAGTCACAAAGACGGCTACGAGATCTTTGCTTCGTGGAAGAAGGTGTGGACTAGCAATGGGAAAAGTGAGCCCAGTCTTAAAGCCTTCATGGCAGATCAGCAGCTACCGTACTGGGTGGGTGCAGGCAGCCGCCTCCTGGCCTCTGTTCAGCAGCTGAATGTGGCTTTTCTAAGTTCTCCACGTCGTCCTCAATGTCGTATGTTCGTTTCAGGTTCAGTGCACTAAACCGGACTGCAGGAAGTGGCGTCAGCTGACCAAAGAGATCCAACTTACCGCTTCCCTCGCGGCGACGTACCGCTGTGGAATGAAGTTCAACAACGTCAAGGTGAACAGGAGAAAGCACGAGAATCAACCCGCCATTCACAGGAGACGTTTACTCATTTATCTATTCTGTGATGACGATTTCATGTCTTTGCCTGCAGAGTGAAGGTCCAGACCAGTGCTCCACGCCAGAAGACTTGGTAAGCTAGTGACGCGATACATTGCAATCAGTAAATGAAAAAAATACACAATTTATTCATTATTTGCAGCGATGACGAGCTGTGTCATTAATCTCCGTTTCATTCTCACAGAGAGTGGCCGAGGTGACTGACAGCTGGTGGCACTCGATGTTGATTTTGCCGCCGCTGTTCAAAGAGAGTCCAGCCAGCCCTTTCCTCGCCGCCTACTACCCTGACTGCGTGGGGATGAGTCCATCAGGCTCTCCCAGCAACGTGTCTCTGAGCGAGCTGAGGGCCGACCACTGCAGAGCCGTGCAACCGCAAAGTAAGTCTGTGAGTGTGAAATCAAATAAACGTTTCAACAGGTTCTTTACTGCGCTACGATGTATGCGTCTTTACTCTTTGTACGGAGAGATATCCCATGCAGGCATGATGTAGCAACCATGGTTGTATCCCTCAGTTCCAGGCCTGTGCCCATACTTCCAGCCCTTCTACCAGCCTAACGAGTGTGGCAAGGCTCTGTGCGTGCGGCCGGACATGATGGAGCTGGATGAGCTTTACGAGTTTCCAGAGTTTTCCCGTGATCCCACCATGTATTTGGCTTTGCGTAACCTCATTCTAGCCTCCTGGCACAAGAATTGCAAGGTACACCGCAGACAGACGCCAAGAGAGAGTTACACTTTCAGCCTCGTATTTTCTTGGAGAAAAGGGAAATCAACTCCAAAAAACAATCAAAACAATAATCTTTCTTTCCTGTTTCTCTAAAGGAGGTGCTGACTTCTCAGAAATGTGCTCTGCACATCATCGTCCGTGGGTTGGTGCGCGTGCGCTGCGTCCAGGAGATGGACCGGGTGCTCCACTTCATGACCAGGAAGGGCCTCATCAACACTGGTGTGCTGGCGGTGACACGGCCTCTGCTTCCTGAAAGATACTGCTCTGTGAGCGTCCTCGTCTTCACTTCACTTTGAAAAAGGTGTTTTATTTAAAAAACATTAAATAGCTTAATGCTGAACACACGTCCCGCACTGTCTCATCCTTTCAGAGGAACGTTATCGTCATCGGTGCCGGGGCGTCAGGACTGGCTGCTGCGCGGCAGCTGCAAAACTTTGGCACTCAGGTGA
This sequence comes from Datnioides undecimradiatus, assembly GCA_008933995.1. Classification (NCBI taxonomy): domain Eukaryota; kingdom Metazoa; phylum Chordata; class Actinopteri; order Lobotiformes; family Datnioididae; genus Datnioides; species Datnioides undecimradiatus. Next base: position 10,021,402 of record WARS01000044.1, on the reverse strand, counting down.
CTTTTCCTGCCGCACATCTTCTCTGGTTTCCTTATTGTTGCCTGTTCCCTGTTAACTCTTCATTTTGATTGGTTTACAGGTGATGGTGCTTGAGGCAAGGGACAGGATTGGAGGCCGTGTGTGGGACGATACCTCCCTCGGTGTCACTGTAGGGCGAGGAGCTCAGATAGTCAATGGCTGCGTGAACAACCCCATCGCCCTGATGTGTGAGCAGGTGAGAAGGTTCAGAAAAGACAGGATTTCTATATATTTCTGTCCTATAAAGTCCCTTTTTGCTTAACTTCAGTTGTCTTCTCTCTCTCTCGTCTAATTTGACTCTTTTGTTGCAGATGGGCATCAAGATGCACAAGCTGGGGGAGCGGTGTGACCTCTTCCAGGAGGGTGGGCAGGTCACTGACCCCGCCATCGACAAGCGCATGGACTTCCACTTCAACGCCATCCTGGACGTGGTGTCAGAATGGAGGAAGGACAAGTCGCAGAACCAGGACACGCCACTGAAAGGTGATGAACTATTACCTAAATTAAAAAAACCCATATATAAACAGTATTTTGTTAAGAGATATTTCGTTTCTTGTGTTTTATCCCTGCAGAAAAAATCCAGGAGGTGAAGAAAAACTTTCTTCAGGAGTCCGGGATCCAGTTCAGTGAGTTGGAGGAGAAGGTGCTTCAGTTTCATCTCAGCAACCTGGAGTACGCCTGCGGAAGCTCGTTAGACCAGGTCTGAACGTCTCAAACACTAAAAGGATGCAAGGTTTTTCCACTTGCGTCTGTTTTTATATTGATTTGCTTTTCACCAAATGCTGGGATGCTCAATTTTGGTATTTGCTGTTTGTTCGTTTGTAGGTTTCGGCAAGATCCTGGGACCACAATGAGTTTTTTGCCCAGTTCTCAGGAGACCACACTTTACTCACCAAGGGCTACGCTGCGTTACTCCGCAAACTGAGCGAGGGACTCGACATCCGCACAAAGTGCCCGGTTTGTAGTCCGGTCTTTAATCTCAGCGGCGTCTTCCTCCGTTGCATGCAGCACAGACAATGTCTTGTTGACCTCGTTGACATGCACATGCAGCATGTGCGCTGTCAGGCCTGTGTGTTGTAAACAAACCCACTAGAGAACAGACACACACACACATTTCGGGACAGTTTAACGACTTAGTAGGAATATTATTTTTGTTGTTTTGTTGTTTGTTGTAATATTTTTTTTATTTTTTTTATCACTTTCAGGTTCAAGCCATTGATTACTCAGGTGATGTTGTCAAAGTTACCTCCTCTAATGGGTCCCAGTGGACGGCACAGAAGGTAAAACATCAATAAAGGTTGTTCATCTAAATAAACACATCATCTCTAGTATCATTTCAAGACCTTGAACTCGAAAATATGTGATTTTAGGAAACGTTGGATGCATTCAGTTCTGATTTTCATGGCGTAACATCATTGAGTTTTAACATCCTTCTTCTTTTCAGGTTCTCGTTACGGCCCCGTTGACCTTACTTCAGAAAAACTTGATCCAGTTCAACCCCCCTCTTCCTGAAAGGAAAGTGAAAGCGATCCACAGCCTGGGAGCCGGCATCATAGAGAAGGTGATGACCGTCTCAGGTTTGTGTCCAACTCAAACTTCCTCGTAGATGCTGAAAATGTTTTTTTTAAACCTGTTTCAGATCGCTCTGCAGTTCCCGTACAGATTCTGGGACAACAAAATCCAAGGGGCAGACTACTTTGGTCACATACCTCCATCTCCTGACAAGAGAGGCATGTTCAATGTCTTCTATGACATGGAGCCACAGGTTGGTCCTTCCACCCTCCTTATTTAGCCTCCTTCTTCATACATATTCATAGCAGAGGTTTGAGCTAGTGACCAGATCAGCACTTTTTATGCTTTAAGTAATGGGAAAACATTTGAATTCAAGCAGCAAAACAAGAATCCAGAAGGTGAAGCAGCAAAAATAAGTAGAACAAGACAAAGAGCATTCCTTAATTTTTCATTTTGACCTCATCTCATGGTGATAATGCGCTCACCGCTGACTGTGTGCGCAGGGGAAGCAGGCTGTCCTCATGTCCGTCATCACTGGTGATGCCGTACCTGCTGTCCGGGACATGGAGGACAAGGAGGTGGTGGACGAGTGCATGAAGGTTCTGCGTGAGCTTTTCAAAGAGCAGGTAACGCTCAGGTCACGCTTAGCATTTAAACCTGTTGCACTCTGCTAAAACAGAGCGTGGCTTAAACTCTAATTCATCGTAAGACTATTACTTTTCAACCAAACTAAACTTTGGAAACTCAATTTTTGCATGATCCCCAAGCCAAGTTCCTGTGTTAAACACTGAAATACCTTTTTTTTAATTAACCCATTACCTTTTATGCACAATTTTTCAGATTTTATGTGTTTCTGTTGTTTTTCAGGAGGTCCCGGAGCCGCAGCACTTCTTTGTCACTCGCTGGAGCAAAGACATGTGGTCCCAGATGTCCTACAGCTTTGTGAAGACGGGGGGAAGTGGAGAGGCCTACGACATCCTCGCCGAGGACGTGCAGGGAAAAGTGTTCTTTGCTGGCGAGGTAACACCGCTTTTACGGTTTTTACACTGCTTTGTTGAATAAATAAACACTTGTGTTGATGAATCAGGTCATTGCCCAAGTTTATCAAGGGTAACTCACAAATCAGACACACTAAATATCATGTGGATTTGGTTTGTGGCATGTTTTTTCATCTCCTGTTTACAACTAAAAAGCCTAAAATCAGCATAAAGCCACAAAACAAGTTCAAAGAATTAGGTTTTTGTGTTTCAAAACAGAAATAATTCATATTTTTTTCAGGTTTTCAGATTCCCAGTTGAAAAAGAAAACAACAAATGATGCATGAGTCCAGCTTAGCACAGAGACGTTTAGCAAATTGCAGATTTTTGCTGTTTTTCACAATTTGAGTCAACAAATTTGATTTGTTGTTGTTGGGTTTGTTTTTTTTTTTTTGGTACCAGGCCACAAACAGACATTTCCCTCAGACTGTGACAGGAGCCTACCTGAGCGGGGTCAGAGAGGCCAGCAAGATGGCTGCTATGTGAACTCAGTCAGCCCCCAGAGCACTCAACAACACCAGCACGGACACACGGGTTGCACTGAGCGACGGACGGTTAAACAACTCGGGCTGCGTTACCTAAAATTGCTCCACTTGAAACGATGTTTCGCCGTACTGTGATGAGTCTGATCAGCAAGACGCTGTTAGTCACTTTCCAATACAAAGGTTCAAGTAGCGCTTTCCAGGGCCTGGCTCTACATATTTCACACACAAAAGAGTTCAAAGTGCTTTTTATTTATATCAAATATCCAGCTGGCAATTTGTTTGTTAGCAACAAGATGCAAAAAACCCCCAGAAATAACTAATAACTGATGATCTCTGTGCAGCTGCCTGGGTCCACTGTGCTGGAAAGCAGAATGATGTTGTTGTAAATCGAGTCTAACGAGTGATGTATGTAGCACTTCTGTGACAAAATGGTCCGAATATTTCATTTTTGAGCGATTGTGCATGTAACATTGGTAAACTCTCAGTCGTCTAATCGTCAATTTAAGGTTTGATCTCCGAGGATCACGTTTCATGAGGTTGTATTGTGTCGTGATATTTAAAAAAAACACTTTCCTTGTATGTCAGGTATGAATGAGTCCTACAGTTGTGATGAATTTGCGTTGTATTACACCCTCAGCGGCCACGGTTTTAGGCAAACGTGTTCAATTTATCGCAGTTCAAATGAATTACTTCTACTTTTACAGCGTTTGTAATGTGTTAATTCTGGTCCTCCATATTTATATAATAGTAGAAACACATATGAATACAATACAACATCGCACTGCATTGTACAGGTTCACCGAACAAAGTGGCCCCTGAGCGTGTGTGATCAACGTGTTGATTGACTTTTGATTTAAGACGACTATTTGATTTTGTAAAAAAGAAAATGAATATCTCTTGTGTAGCTGAACTCTTCGTAGGATTGAGTGTTATCAGAAGACACCAGACTGTCCCCTTTCTGTCTCAGGGATGTGATCAAGACAACAACACTTACCAGGAAGTGAAGGAAGAAAATAATAATTGACCAAGTCTGACGATGGTTGGGGGAAGAAATCAAAACATAACCAACCAAAGGAGAAAAGACTAAAACTCTCCGTATCTCTCTTGTATTAGTTCCTGAAGTTTGGGGTTTGGAAACAGCACAACAATGTCCTCACTTTGTTTAATTACTGCTAACTAGCTTTATATGGAGGTCCTCATTATCACTGTCTGGATCAGTAGATGATCATGTCCTGTTTGTCTGACATTACAGTGCTTGAATATTTATCTTGTATGTGTGTAATAAAAGGAGCTTTCAACTGCCACGCTGATCGCTCTCACTTGTGGATGAACATTCGGCTCATTTTTCAAAGGAATTAGTATGAACACAGTTATTAATGTAACCTGTCCTGTAAAGTTTAATAGGTTTTCTTGCAGAGCACTGGTAGGAGAGATGAACTCTTGAATATGCGCTCTATGTATCAATAACCTGGGTCTATTATCACTTTTTTAAAATTAGTTGAGCTACAGACTCCATTTACCTCTTAATGCCACACTGGGAGTTACCCCAGAGGTATAAGTACCCCTGCTTGGGATTCACTGGGTTAAATAACACAGGTATAAACAGAAACAGTATTTTAGTTTTTGTACTTATTTTAAAATAAAATAATTCGTATTCAGATGACTTAATAAACATACACTCTCCGATACAGCAGGAGGCGGTGTGCACCTTTAGGAATGATTTGCGATCCACCAATAAACATTAAAAAGGGCGAAGAAGAAGAAAAAGGCGGAGGTCTCGTCTCGCGCCCCCCGACTCCTTCAAACATGACGCGGAAGAAAACAAACTAAACGTGAGCAGGGACCACCTCACAGTCCTGACTGTAGAAAAATTAATCTTTAAACTTGCTTAGCGACACTCTTTGTTCCAGTGACCGTCTGTAGCCGTAGGCCGGTGCAGCAGCGCCTTTAAAAGCCGCTGACAACGACAGCAAGCTAAAAACAAACTGCTAAACTAGCTAAAATGAACTCAAATAGAAGAAGCTAACGAGAGTTAGCCAGGCAGAGTTAGCGCGCCTTGGATGAAGAGCGTAATTAACTAAAAACTGATCAACACTATGGACTGCAGCACAGCTGACGTGCCCACTAACGCGAATGTGGCACAAGATTGTCCAGGTAGTTAGATTTTTAATTTCAGCTCAGGAGGCAGAGGTTTTATCGGACCGCTTCATAGCTACAAGCTAAGTTAGCTTCCAACTTCGTAATAGAGCTTTGACTGATGCTAAAGTGCTGTTAGCATGGTGAATGTGATGCGTTTAAACTGCAGCTGCACGAGCTTTATAAAAACAAATAACGTTAATAGTAATGATAATAGCGATAATAGACTTGTGTAAAGTAGTTTGCTGAATACTCTAAAACTACTACTGTGTAAGTTTGTGCTTCTTCTTTATATTAAGTATTTCATTTAATTAATATTAGTGATATTAGTAAATTTTAACTTCACTGTATTCATCTTGTGTAGTTTGCTGGGACTTTGGGAAATTTTGTTTAAAACACAGGAGTAGTTTCTAATATATATAACAACTATGTATGTGGAATATTATAACTAATATAATACTAACTACACACAATATATCAGTTAAAGTTGCTCTGTTTCAACCAGCTGCACAAAAATGCTGTGTACTTGTAAATGCATTTATTAATGTTAAATTAAATAAGTAATGCATTATTAAGAAGAAAATGAAGTATGGCGTTATTAAAGCTTCCTCCTCCAAATTATTTTTAAGTAAAGTTAAAAAGAAAACCTTGTTCAAAATATACTGACAAATAAAGGAAAATGTCATAATAATCAGCAGTCCATTAGCAGTTATCTATATTAATAACAAATATGTTTTAGCCTCTAAAATGTCCATCAACAGATGGACAATGACACAGTGGAAATCATTTCACATAGTAAAATAGCAGTAAAATAAAGTAAAATCAGAATATGCAGTCTGTTTTACCAGATGCGATGTATTCGCTGATATTTATCCCACTGTGTCTCTGACTGATCAGGGATTGACAGCTCCAGCTCTGATGATGACGTACCTCTCTCAGCGCTCCTGCTTAAACAACCGAGTAAAGAGAAACAGTCACGTGACACCAGACACAACGTGAGCTCCAGCACCAAATCAAAAAAGGACAGAAGTGGTGAGGACAACAAATATCGACGTTACTGCCAGTTGAAATAAACACATTTTATGTGACGTTTGAACGGAAAAGATAAAAAAAGTGTTTGTATCTTCTGTTGTTATAGCGTTGGATGACTCCTCAGATGATGAGCCTCTTATAAAACTGAAGACAACCTCTGCACCGGCAGAGGAACCAGTGAAAAAAGACAACACATCAACCAGATCTAATGGGACAAACAACAAAAAAGCAGGTCATTAACCTTCCAGATCTACCACATTTTAGCTGATTGATGTTTACGATAGCTTTAAAATGTTTCCATATGTGACTGTTTCAGATTTGAATACAGACGAGAGCTCTGACAACGAGCCTCTCATAAAGATTGCCAAAGCTGCTTCCTCGGTTCCTCCGAAAGCATCTGTTGATACAAAGAGGAAAGGTAAGACACGTTTCACTCCATGGACGTGCAGCATCCACAGAAACCTGCTGTTATCTCTAGAAGATTGACTTTTCGTACGCAGACTCACTGGATGATGACGACAGCTCAGATGATGAGCTGTTGAGCGAACTTGCCAAGAAACTTTCCACCAAACCTCAGAGAACAGCAACCGTCATGCCCTCTGGAAAAGTAGCCCCAGTTATGAAATCCAAAAGGAATGCAGCAAGGAAAACAGGTTAGAAAATCAAATTAAAATGCATTTCTCATAGCACCTTTTCCAAAACTTACATGTGTTTTGTTTGCCTTAGTTAAATATGCAGAGTCCTCGAGTGACAGCTCAGACGACGAACCGCTGGCAACAATGAAGAGGAAGCTGACAAAGACTCCTAAAGAGCAAAGAAGTACATCAAACAGCAAGAAAACCAAACCAAAACCTAAAGACAAAGCACTTAAAGGTAGGCAGCACTGTCAGTAGACTGGGGGAGCGCATTCTGTTTTATTAGTGTTCATTTCTTGGATTCTAAAAGTCGCTCTATCCTCAGACAGCAGCTCGGATGATGATGATGTGCCTTTGGTGAACCTCATTGCCAAAAAGAAACCAGTACAGAAAAACACAAAGACAACAGCTGGATCACAAGGCAGCGCGTCGAGAAAGAGGCAAGGTACTGCCGCAGCCATGTTCATTTCAGTCATGGTTATATGTTTTGTAACGGCACATGATTTAAATCCTTGCTCCTGTGTCTCATTTTGCCAGGGCTCTCTGATGAAAGCTCAGACGATGAGCCCTTGATTAATCTTGTGAAAAAGAACCGCACAGACAAACGAAAAAACAATACAAAGGCTTCGCCTCCGAAGAAGAAGAAGAAAGCTCCCCAAAAGCCAAGAAAGATGCCCGAGTCAGGTAAAATCTCTCAGCCAGCGGCGACGACTTAAAGGAAAATACATACAAAAATACATATAAAACATCAGTGGAAGACATTGTATTGTCAGCGTTTCACAGTCAGTTATGTGTTTATGTTTTATTAACATTTTCAGAGCTGTCAAGCAACAGCTCAGACGATGAACCCTTAATAAAGGCAGCTAAGCACCCGCAAGTGACCAAAATTGTGAGAATAATACTAGAGAGGTGTGATGGTGAAGAGGCTGGGGCACCAGGAGGCCTGAACAAAACCAATACAGGTAATGATTTAATATTCAGGTCATCATTAAATCTGTGAAAGTAGCTCATTATAAAGAGTAACAATGTTCTTTCTCTTCAAAACAGACACACCAGTTGCGGAAAAGGTCGCCAACGAGGAGTCGGAAGGATCAAATGAATCAGAAGAAGAAGAAGAAGAAGAAGACGCAGCTTGAAGAAACTACGTTGTTCTTTTTCACCTTGTGGACTGGGAAGTTTAAACCACCAAGTGGCTCCAAGTTTGAAGGACTTCTTAAAGTGTTTTAAACCCGTTTAGAGAGACATCTCTGACAAATCACATTGACAGTCCTTGACAGTATAAAGTTCAACATTGTGGTTTTATATACAGTATATATGTGTTAATTTAAAGGTGTTAATATTTTATTCTCCTCTTTTTAAGTTTGGGATCAGATTTTGTAGGTTGGCAGATTTTATCTTCTGTTTTTTATGGTTTACTCTTTTCATTATGGTCGGCTGTCTCATCTGTTTTGGTTTTTTTTAGTATTGTCTTAACACTCACTGATGTACATGACCATTACGTTTCTTCCTCCATATTAACTGAACACAGCATGCAGCGGTGAAAATACATTGTGTTGGATTAAACATCGGTCAAATCACTATGAAGTTTATATCAAACGAGTCTCTTTTTCAGCTGATGTACCACATTTCCTCAGTTCTACTTTATCTGAGTTTGTTTTCATTCCAGTGAGACTGATTAAGTTGAATTAACTTACAAAGTGCTTTCACAGGTAATTGTTACTTTGAAACTATTTCTGATATCAACAGAACAGTCTGTGTGCCGCCATGACGCCACTCAGGCGTCAGTTGTACACTTTCTCAGATTAAGATGGTATTGTAGTTTTCAATAGATATGACCTAACCTATTTTTATCATTCAATCATTTATTCTTCAACAACTAGTTTAATTTATAAAATATATAAATGGCCATTGCAACTTCATGGCCAATTAAGTTATGTTTAAATTTATTTAAATATACATGCTTATATATATGCTTTTAACATCACAGTATTTGCAAAATACTAGTCAGTTATTAAAGCTTGAGGTGAGTTTAAATGAGTGGTTTGTCTTAAACTCTTTAAACATTATTTAACCATAAAACTGGACCATTAGTTTTTAACTGTTTCAGCTTAAAAACACGTTACCAAAACGGTTTAAAACAATAACTTATTTTTTGTGTTATACTGGCATAATAACATATGACATACCATAATGTCCAGTTTTGATTCATTAATTGATAAATCATTTATTTTCTTCCTCGACATCAGTCCGTGGAGTGAAGTTTGGTCCTCCTCGCTCTTCTTCGCTGCTTTCTGAAGCCATCCACCACTTCCGCCATGTCCCGGTCTCAGCCCAGCAGCAGCAGCAGCAGCAGCAGCAGCAGAGTCCACTCCTCCTCCTCAGTCACAGCATCACAGACACCGCAGCTGTGCCGCTGCTGCTTCTCGGCTTCCTGCAGGAAAAGTTGATCTTGAAAAGAGCAGCGTGCATCTCAGGCTGTCGCCGGCGTAGTTTACCGGAAACCCAAGTGTCAGTTTAAAAGCTCTTGGGTTTAAGCTAACTCCTCGTTAGCTAGCATGCTGCTGTATCAACACATCAGACAACTCCTCTCGGATTAATCTGATCTCGTCATGACCGAGTTAAGATGTCGGAAAACAGAGACGACTCTGGAGGGGGATAAAGAAGACGATGATCGCCAAAACGAAGCTGAGGTGCACACACACGTTACACGTAAGTTTAGCTAACTTAGCTGTTTGCTAACACCAGTTAGCTTCCCGTGCATAAACACAAAGTAACTCCAGTTAACTTTTCCATATGTCTGACTTGGAGGCTTGTAAGCATTGTCGCACAGCCTGTAGCTGTCAAACCGCTGTCTGGCTTTATGTTAAAACACCTGCAGACGTTAATGGACCAGTGAACACAGAGGATGAGGGCAGTCTGTCCAGTGGTGCAGCAGATAACAAGCAGCAGACAGATGAGGATGAAGCCCAAGAAGAAGATGTTCAGCCTAAAGAGGAAGAACCAAACGCACCTGAGCCATCGGCCAAAAGATCCAAGATGTCCTCTGCATGTACGTGTATGTCCTGAATACTGAGGACGCTATTTGTTTATTTAGCACTTCTCAATGTCAACTTCAGAGATCAGTATCAGTGTCTTGTGACTGTCACTCCTGCTCTCGATAATGGACTAATGATGTGTTCAAGGTCTTTACATTAAGCTGTGCCACTTGATACGAGCAAGAGAATCAATATGATCAACTGCTCTGCAAAAGCTCGTCCACTCGTGTATCACGTGCATTGTTTATTATGAGGGACAGTAAAGCTAACATAATAAATGACTGCTTCAGGTTTTAGTCAAAGTGATTTGAGAAAAACTGGAAATGTAGCTTTGATGCGACACGTGACGCTCACTTCTCTGTTTCTGTTCCCCAGCCGCTTTTCTGCAGCGCCTGGTGAGGGTGTTCTTCGGATGCCTGGCAGCGGTCGCCTGTGGCATGCTTTATGCCGTGTATCTGTCGACATATCACGACAGGAAGTTCTGGTTTTCAGCGAGACAGGTGGATGGCTGGCGTTTCATGAGTCTGTTACATTTTCACTGCGCGCCCGTGTCACGTAAATTCACTTTAATGTGTCTCACGTTAAGGAGCTGGAGCGTGAAATCACCTTCCAAGAAGGCAGCGGGATCTATTACTACTACTACAAGCACATGTTGACTGTGCCATCGTTTCAAAGAGGTACATGTACCCTTTCTGCGTCTCATAAAAAAGATATCTAATTAAATAAAAACAAAAAACGGGCACTGCCTCGAACGCAAACAGCAGCGTACGTCACTCTGTCCTCCTCAGTCAACTCTGTTCTGTGTGGTTCGTGTCTTCCAGGGTTTTATGAGCTGACGATAGACAACAAGACAGTTTCAGGTCAGACCGTCAACGTAGTGGAACGTTTGTCTCTGTATCCAGAGCTGATCACAAGCTTCATATACAGAGTCACAAGCAGCCAGGTGAGGCTTTGGGTCTGCTGTTAGCGGCTGAGTTAAGCTGAATCAGTTTGAAGGAAGCTGGATACAGACGTTTTGATGTTTTATTCTCAGTTCTGTCTGTGATTAAACCGTCTAATGCCTCTTGTCTCTGCCCGCAGGACTTCGTGGAGCCAATCTACTTCTACGTCGGAGCTGTGTTCGGCCTCCAGGCCGTCTACGTCACGGCCCTGTTTGTGTGTAGCTGGGTGATGAGTGGCACATGGGTGGCTGGCATGTTGGCTGTGGCCTGGTATGTGATTAACAGGTGAGAGGAAATGTGCTGAAGTCTGTCCCTCACGGTTTCTCCGCGTGCCTCATCGTGTTTGTTCCTCCTATTAAAGTCAATTAGTCACGTTCCTCTTGGCTCAGTCAGACATCCTGTCCCCTGTTGTTCTTACTTCCTGACGACAGATTCCTTAAACGAGACTTGAAAACAAATCAATAACAGTCCCAGGGTCACTCATTATCTCTCTGTTCTGTGGTGACAACTCTTCTGCGGGTCCTTTCCTCCTCAGACCAGACACAACCAAAGTGGACCAGGCTATTCCTCTGCGGGACAACTGGGCTCTGCCTTACTTCTCTTGCCAAGTTGCAGCCTTGACTGGATTCCTGAGTAACAACATCAGCTCTGCCACTGAGGTCAGCATCCTCTTCTGTATCCCAGGTCATCCCAGTGCATTCACACCCACTGATCATTTGTGTTTCTCTGCAGATGTTTTGCTATCTTACCATGAGTGCCACCACCTTCACCTTCCTGCTGGTCTGGGAACACAGCCACTACGTGCTCTTCATTCAGGGTCTCTGTCTCTTCTTGCTCGACTCTTTTGACCTGGTGCCACCGCGTAAGGTAACGCAGCCACTGCAGTTTTGAGCAGAACATCTGTTTACAGGCGCTTCTGAAGGTTGAGGAAGTCACTGCACCAATGGCGATTTAACCCTCGTGGTTTATGTGACGATAAAGTCTCTTTCTCTCCAACATGCCTCCGCCTGGGGATGTTAAGATGGCGGACATTCACAAGGTGTACCTCAGCTCCTTGTTCCTGGCCTACCTGTTCCAGTTTCAGAACCAGACCCTGCTCAGCTCGCCCCTGCTCAGCCTCATGATTGGCTCAGTGCTCGCGAGGTACTTCCAGGTAGAGTTAGCTGCTCCCTCACATCAGAGCTCAGTCAGATTACACGCTGACAGCATTTGTTTCAACTTGCAGTGCTGACACTGGTCGCACTCTTGGCTTTATCGGGTTTGACCGCGGAGAGACGCCGTCTCAAAGCTGTTGTCTGTGTTTCTGTTGCAGCAAAAGATGAAGATGGGACCTCTTGTGGCCAGAGTCATGAAGCTCTTCCTACATTTCCACCTCGTCTTCACCACGGGCATCACCTTCAGTTATTTAGTCAAGGTATAAAACACAAGAACAGGGTCCGCCTCTCTCTGAAGATCTATTTGTGGACACAGTCGCGACGCTGTTGGTTGATTATCACCGTTTTTCATTTCCAGAAACTTCTACCTGGGAGTGAGAGCGACTTCCTTCTGAAATTCCTTGAAGTGAAATTTGGGATCAGCACCTCAACGTGAGTTACTTCTGCTGCTTTAACAATGATCCGCTGCGACGTCGTGTTAAACCATGTGTAGTTTAATCTAAAGTGACGTTGTTTCCTTTCCTTCTATCTCAGCGGCTTTGTTACCAACTTCCTCCTGTGCCAAGAGAGTTTCCAGACACCGGGTCAGGACTTATTTCTCCGGCTGACGCAGGCCTCAGTCCTTCCCTTCTACTTCCTGGTGCTCACTGTCTGCCTGCTGTCCACCCTGCAGACCATTTACAGAAGACTCAGGTACGAGGTTTTTACCGCGGGGTGCGGGACGTGTTTAAGCTGGTGACGAAAGTGCTCGGCCTTTGTGACGCTGCATGCGTTTTTGCCTTTTATTCAGCGGTCAGCCGATGCAAACCGACCTCAAACTGGAAGATGGCAGAATCGGAGAGCAGCCGGAGGTCATCTATCACGTTTTTCACACGCTGCTTTTCGGGGGCCTGGCTCTGCTGTTTGACGGGTGCGTTCATCAGTGCGTTGCTGCGGCAGAGAAGAAGCTGTCGACTCGTCGTCGGTTTCTGGCAGAGTTTGACTCTGTCTCCGTTGTTCATTTCGCGCAGGATGAAGTATTTATGGACCCCGTACGTCTGCATGTTCACAGCGTTCGGTGTGTGTTCTCCTGACCTCTGGATGACCGTCTTTAAGTGGCTCAAGCTGAAGTCCATCCACCCTGTAGTGCTGGTGAGGGGTCTCTGATGTTCACCTGTAGCAGCAAACATTGTGCACTTTCACTTTACTCAGAAACTCAAAAAATAACATTTAATTGGAATAAACTGTAGGCATCTGCTGGGACATATCTTTATCCTATATAATCAGCATATTTGCTTCAGATATGAGCTTTACTGTAAACTGTTTCTTTAATATTTGTTTAAGAAAGGCTACCACGGCTGCAAACCATCGAAGTTCTCTCTTACGATGTTTTAATTAAATTTAAATTAAGCGTTTCTTCTCTCCAGTCGCTGATCCTGAGCACCGCTGTTCCCACCATCATCGGCTTCAGTTTATGGAGAGAGGTGAGGCTTTAGCCCTTTGTCCTTTGAATCTCTTCTCACCAGACGCTGAAGGCGCACTGCATCTCCTTTCGCTGCTGTGTTCTGTGTTGCAGTACTGCCCTCGTGTTCTCGCAGAGCTGTCCGATCTGCAGGAGTTCTACGACCCAGATACAGTAGAGCTGATCACCTGGATCAGGTGCGTCACCAGCTCCCTCCGTATGCTCAAACAATCTATATATTCATATCTGTAAAGTCTTAATTGCGGCTTCTCCACTCCAGGTCGCAGGCTCCAGTGGCGGCTGTCTTTGCAGGCAGTCCTCAGCTGCTGGGAACGGTCAAGTTGTGTTCAGGCTCAGCTGTGACCAGTTTACCGCTTTACTCGGACGTCAGCCTGCTGAGAAGAACTGAAGATGTGAGTGAGATGAATGTTTCACTCTGACATGTGTTCTGCCCTGAAGGGTCTCTGTCTCTGACTTCTGCACTCTTCGTGTTTATATTATAACGGGCCTTAACTTAGCTGTTGTCCAACTGATGCAGGCTTTAATAAATGTCTTTTCTCTCTCACCCCAGACGTACCAGGTGTATGCAATGAGGTCTGCAGAGGACATCTACAAGATTCTCACCTCTCAAAAGACAAACTACGTGATCGTCGAGGAGTCGATTTGTAACGAGCTTAGTCTTAATAAGGGCTGCAGGATCAAAGACTTGCTCGACATCGCCAATGGACATGTGAGTTTGGATGTTTAGTCTTTTGCCATAAACTCCATGTGCATTTAGTCATGAGGGTGAACATCATCCACCAGACCAGGTGGGTGTAAACCAGAAAAAAAACACCATAATCTGAGTTTTGAGCTGTTCATAAACATCAGAGTTGTGCTAATGCTTCAGATCTTTAGGGCTGTTCACCTGCTTTTTAAACACACAGATGTGAGAGACGCTGTTTGAAGAAACTGAGGGATGGATGAGGCTCCACCTTAATGTCTGTTCAGTAAATATCTGTCTACAGCCACTTAGCTTAGCTTAGCACAAAGACTGGAATCAGAGGCAAGTGGCTAGCATAGGTCTGTCCAAGGGTAACTATATATCTCTACGTTCACGTTAACATTAAGACTTTGTACCTTATTTGTTTCATCTGTATGAAGGACATGGTGGTTTTATGAAATGAAGTGGTTCTTTGTCTCGGTGCCAAGCTAAGCTAACCACCTGCTAGCCCATATTTACTGTACTGAGTGGTATTGATCTCATCATCTTAACTCTTCTTTTAAGGCATATTAGAAAAGGTAATTACAATCACAGGAGACCTCACTCTTATTATCTGTCCCATTCAGGTTGTTTACGACAAAGGAGAGATGTACTCTTTCTCCAAGCACGGACGATTCTGCCAGGAGATCAAGCTGAACTACTCGCCCTACACAAACTACTTCACCCGGGTTTTCTGGAATCGCTCGTACCACGTCTACAAAGTCAACTCTGTCATCTCCTTTCAGTACTGACAGCAGCTCCAGCCTCCCTGCTGAGGCGCGGACCGAGCCCCGCGCCCTGCCGCTTCCGGCAGCGTCTCACGTCGCGTCCGCAGTGCGACACGGAGGACTGCGGCACGTCGATCATCACGGGCGTGGGCGCACATTCAAACCAGCAGGGATCAACTGAGCACATTGTACTTGTTTTGACAGACGCATCGTTTTATCAAAGCTGAAGCTGAAACATGCCATATTGATCTCTGTACTGTAGTTTTATAAGCCATGCGTTACTTTGATGCGTTTAATGAAGGGAGCGGTTGGCGCGTGATGTCTGCGTGACCACTTTGCGCAGACGCTGAAGAAGATAAACTGAAAGTTAAAGACAAAACATTAATTTCAATGTTTCAGGCCAGATTAGGCTCTTATTTTAGTTTTTGTACAATTTTAGAGTGAACTAAGAAGAACAGGAGCTCCATGCAAGAGATCTGAGCTCCCAGGTAACTTTTGCCAAGGACTGAGATCTAAATGAACTTGTTAGTGCTGTGGCTTGTTCACAGTGATGCTAATTTCAAAGCATTATCAATAGTCTGACTACTCAAACCTTCAGCAGCCGTGGGCTCATCCAAGCAGCTGCCTGTCACTCGGAAAGTAAAGATAATTGACGCCAACGAAGCAGAAAGATGTTGAAAGATGTGTCGAAGTGTTTTCAGGAAGCCGTTTGTACGCAGGCGTGGTCGAGGTGGAGTTGAGGTGAGAAAAGAAATCATGGAGAGAGCTTCAGGGCTGCTAGAAAGGCAAACCAAGCTGCTTTACCGTGCAGTGACTCCTGCACAAATACGACCTTCACCGACCTTCATCTTTCCTGCGTCGTCAACCCCAAATCCTGCTGCATCTGTCCGGTCTGTCCACTTTTTATAGTCATGGAGTCAAAAAAAAAAAATGCTTCTAATACTGCAGCAATGACCACAGTTCATTGTCCTGAGATGATTTTGCTACGAAGCCTTCGCTGGTAAAGGGTGATTAGATATTTGAACGTGTGATTGCGTTTTTTTAGTGCTGACATAATGATCTGAGTCACGATCATTGACAGAAACTCTGACTGCTAAGAGCAAATAAGACCTTGACACACTGACACACACGGCTGTTCCCGCTCTCAGACGGTTTCTGCTGTTGTTTCCTCACAAAGGGTCTTATGCAGTTAATGTGTGCGTGTGTTCTGTACTTTACAAGGCTGCTGCTTCTCACGTGCTTAAGTTTCATTGGGAAGTGATATTGATATAAGTTGCCCTGTTGTGTTTGTGTGGGTGAGTGGATTACTGCTGTTAAAGGGGAACAGTCCAATTGAGTCTATGAATATAATGATTCCAGGGTTGTGCAGTTGGCTGCAAACCCCATTTTATCCATGTTCTCTGGATGGAGCAGCGCTGTGCATCGCGCAAAATAACACATTGGTGCCTGGCGTGACGGGAGGGCTTTTCTATCCAAATATCAGTCGAACAGCGCAGGACAGTAGAAACAACGTCTGAGAACCTGACTGAGCTGTGTCTCTTTCAGCCTTAAAGAGCAGAGGAGGCTGCTGTTGCTTTGTCTTCATCGTCCTCTTCATCTGGATGCCTTATTTTGAGATGCGGGACGTGGCCGACATCTCGTTATCAATCAGATCTTCGGTTATGTCTGACACTCACCATTTCCCATCCTCTGGCTGTTACCTTGAAGTGTTTGGCGGTAAATTCCTTCTGGTGCTATCATGCAAGTCTCACCAATAACTGTCCCTCTGCAAAAGGCCATGTAGTGAATATTAGGTTTTATTGAATAACTTATGGAGGTTAAAAGTGTATTGATAAATAAACAGCTGATATCTGCAGTATGTTGCTGTTTTATGTCAAAGATGTTTGCCTTAAGCTTTTTATGTTTTTTAATAAGATTTGATTTAATTAGATGTATTCCATTCAGCCCTCTGTGGCTATTGAACTGTCTCCGTCTGAACTGTTTCTTGCACCTGCTGTGCCCACCTTTATCTCATCAGCTAAAATAAGGGAGAACATCAGAGTGCAAGTACAGAGCCTTTAGTCTTTTCTGTTTTTGCTTTAAATTTGACTTCTCACATTCAATTAAATATCTAGTTTCTTTTTAATTCCTTTAAGTCCTTAAAGATGCACATAGTAAAGACATATTTTAAGGGAGTTTGTGGGTCCATTGTTTCCTATCTCTCTTTGTGTATTGTAGCTTTTTTTCTTTTTAATCTTGTTTATTTTATTTTCACGATCAAGTTTTAAAGACAACCCCACAATTAAGTTACATCATTGCCTTTTTATTTTTTATTCATGTTTATTCCTAAAAAGAATGATAAAAATGACAAAAGTTTGGAAAATATATAAATCAGGTTTATTTGCATTAAGAACTAATTAGAACACAGGTTTTGTCATTTAAAAAATACCAAAAATAGTCACTACAAAAATGTTTAATGGAAATATATATTTTACAAACTGATAATATGAAAGGAAAAGTATTAAGCATATGCGAAATAACTTCATGTTTCAATATATTAAGTATAAAAAACAATGTAAGAAAAAAAATACTAGAGTAAAGTTCCTACATTTAGTACAGCACTTAAGTAAATGTACTTAGTTACTCTCCACCACAGAGCAGAGTATAAATATGCGCAACTGTGGCGCACTGTGTGTCTCCCTGGCGACGAAGCGGAACCGGAAACACGACGGAGCGATGGCAAAGCGCAGAATGAATTATGTGAGACTCAAACAGCCAATGTAGCTGTCTCAGCTCGTAATTTTGAGGTTTTTGTGTCTGTTG
The DNA here is from genome assembly GCA_008933995.1 of Datnioides undecimradiatus. Lineage (NCBI taxonomy): Eukaryota > Metazoa > Chordata > Actinopteri > Lobotiformes > Datnioididae > Datnioides > Datnioides undecimradiatus. Next base: position 10,003,704 of record WARS01000044.1, on the reverse strand, counting down.
AGCTCGTAAATCCTCTGCTTGTTCATTTTGGCTTGTTAAGGTAAGATAATGCGTCCGTCTGACTCCGGGCCGGGCTGTAGAGTTTAGCTAGTTAGCTTGAATATTAGCTCAAAGCGACGCTGGCTATACATATGAGAGAGAATAGGGCGTGCGCGTGATTTATATACTCACGTAGCCGCGCGCACCCTTGGTTTCGTTATATTCCAACTCTTCTCGGTGACAAGTCGGAAACTCCGCCCAGTTTGGCTAACACGTTAGACAAAACAAAGCTCCCTTGCCGCTGCATAAAATGGAACGATCATTGATTAGCAGTTAACTAGCTAAAGCCAAACATGAGTAGCTGCATGTAGGTAACACAGCGTGGGTTTACGTGGGAGACTGTAAACATAATGTGCCTCTATTACAACCTTATAACAAAACATGAAAGTAAACCAAATGTTTTACTTTACATTACATACACTACAGAGAATACTGGATGTGTCTGTGTGTTTTATCAGTAGTGGAAGATTTATTTTTTATATTTATGTACAATTAGAAGTAGGTGCACTTTAATTTTGTTTTTAAATAGAAAAGATACCCTGATCACTTCCCTATAACATTATTTTCTGACTTGATAAAGCTCCTCACTTGTCACTAGTGTGTACAGGCTCAGTAATACTTCCACTGATCCTTGAAGCTTTGAATCACTTGCTGACTTAGAGCTTTAATCTAGTCTAAATCCAATGAATTGAATCCCAGTTCTTTTATAACCTGTTAGTGAAGGCCTTGAAAGGTAAAGTATGTTTTTTCAAACCTGTCACTGTTCCCCAGGGGAGGATGAGTGCGGAGGCGGCGGACCGGGTAGCTGCTGTGACCAGCAGTCGGCCCAGCACGCCGCTTCAGACTTCCTGGTTTGAGTTCCTCCTGGATGGCAGTCTGCTGGAGAAACACCTGCAGAAGTCAAACGCAGGTTAGTTGAGTGATACTAAGGAATAACAGTTATAATGCAGTGTCCTGTGGTAGATGTGTTGTGGTTTCAAGGATACCACCAGGAATACACCTTGAATGAATGGATTGTTTGCATATGTGTGTGTGTGTGTGTGTTTCTGTGAATATTCCCTGCAGACCCGACGCCGGTGCAGCTGATCATCCAGTTCCTGGAGCAGGCGTCCAAGCCCTCTGTGAACGAGCAGAATCAAGTGCAGCCTCCAGCAGACAACCGCAGGAACCGCACCCTGAAGCTGCTGGCACTGAAAGTAGCTGCACACATGAAGTGGGACCTGGATGTTCTGGAGAAAGGGTACGAGTGTGTGAAAGGGCTCGTTAAACTTATAATGTGGAGCAATGTATTATGTATTACTACATAATTAATTTGAGAGAAAGACAGAAATATCCTGTTAAACCACACAGTGACATCGTGTAATGGCTTTACTCCTCTCCCCTGCCAGTTTGACCATACCAGTATTAAACATGTTACTGAACGAGCTCCTGTGTGTGAGCAAAGTGCCACCAGGGGTGAAACATGTGGACCTAGACCTGTCCACCCTGCCTCCTACTACAGCCATGGCTGTCGTCATATACAACCGCTGGTGAGTAACGCACAAAACCCGCAGATATAGAGAGTCGCCTCCGGTGTATTTTGAATGTTTTCACTCAGGGAGATGCTTTAGACACCTGCTGATCAGCAAAATGACCCCTGACCCCTGAAGTGTATGTTTGTTTTAAGTTTGTGGAGTTTGGCACTTGGTACTTTTTGTAATAAGCCAATAAAACTTGCCTGCAATTGAACTCCAAGATTTCATGAAGCCAAAAACATTTGTTCACATCATGTGACCCTAATCCGCTGTGATCATTGGTTCAACCTGATTAAACGCTGCTGCAACTCTGAAATAGTCCCCAGATAAATGTAAGCTGGAATGGATAAATGGAGAAACCATAAGAACACAGAACTGAAACTGTCTCTGTGTCCAATTCTTCTCGTGTCTTTCAAAGGGCCATCCGAACCATCGTGCTGAGCAGCTTCCCAGAGAAACAGACCAAACCAGGACCTCACCAGATGAACATGTATATTATCCTCCATTCTTCCTGTTACCTCCCTCCGATTTGGAGCTAGCTCAAGCTGCTTATCTATAACTCATAGTACCCAGGCCCTGATGCACAGTTGCATCGCAGCGATACTGAGGTCTCGTCTTGTGGTCTCTTCTAGGTTAAGTATTGTGCAGCAGGAGAAAGAGATGACTGAGAACATCCTCACTGTGGTGAGTTTATGTGCATATGCACTAATTCGAGATCTTTAAATGCTGTGATATGCTCATTATTCCCGATACATAAGTTCATAAACATCTTATCCATATATTCGTTGCATTTCGGTTTTGCGCTCAAATCCACGTTTTCGTCCTGGTAAACTGAGAAATTGTGTAGGAGGTGAAATGATATATGCGTGTTCCAATGTCCTCAGCTGAAGGAGCAGGCGACCGACTCCATCAGTGTCCTGGAAGGAGCTCTGCAGCTGAAGAAAGACTTCTACGTTCACACCCTGAGGACTCTGGATCTGTTGGCTGCTGATGCTGCGGCCAACGGAGAGACGGAGTCCTCGACTGCAGGGCTGCGCATCAGCGCGGACGAGCTGCACTGCCAGGTGAGGTTCAGAACAATGCAAATATGAATGTACTCAAACACTTTGCATATGTTTGTGTTGTAATTGGGTCTAATTTGTGTTTTGCGTTTCAGGTGCACTATGATGTGGGCTGTATTTTCTTCCAGCAAGGCTGCACAGACCAGCCGACCTATCAGAAAGCCCGGGACCACTTCAGACAGACAAAGGAGCTGTTAAAGAAGGTAAACATATACGCCGTGCTGCCCTGGAATGACAACCGTCTGCTTCCAACCATCAGGACCAGGATCTCAGTCTGTTCTTTCGATTTTCCAGCTGGACTCGACTGTGCACGTTCACCTGGATGAGAAGCGTCTGGCTGGATACTGGAACGCCTGCAAAGCTTTGACTGAAGACTGTGACTCAGACTCCCAGACCACGGCCTACGATCAGATCAACAGCCTGATCCGGACCCGAAACTACCAGGTCAGAGCAGGAGCTGCGGCGACGCTAAAGATTTATTTTGTGAAACCAACCCTGGTCCACCCATTCAGACTGAGAGGTAACGCTGTAAATACATTACCTTATGGAAAACACGCGAATAAATCACACGTCCTCTCTCGGACAGGCGGTCATTGACGCTTTCATCAAAGACAACGCGTCTCGCAGTTTGCCAAACCACTTCAGACGGTCTGTTCTCAGGGAGTTCCTGTACAAAGCCCAGCAAGGGTGAGAACACAAATCAGTCGTTCAGACAGGATATGCTTCAAACTGAGATCCTGACGCGGCTGTCGCGCGCTTGTATTTCCTCTGACTGCTGGTGATTATGGAGCATAAAGAGATTGGTGTTTCACATCTGGTGAACAACCCGCTCTTTCTATCACTCTGCAGGGAGTCGGGCCTGGACGAGGTTTGTCACAAGGTGTGTGTTTGCAACGCCGTCCGGGATGCTCTGGAGGGAGAAGTCCTCAGTGTTCGCTTCCAGCAGCTCCTCCTCAAGCCGAGTAAAAGGATGGTGGACTTCATCTTAGAGGTACTCACCTGCTGGTTAAAGCTTCAGCTGATGAACCTACAAACCTTAACAAAGGATGTCTGACATAACCGCTACACCATGACCTGAACATAATCAAATAGACAGTTCAGTTCAGGTGTCAGTGAAGATCAGAGTCTTCTGATTATTTCAAGTTGTTTGTGGGAGTTTTATTATATTTGAGCACATTTTACTCCAGTTTTCTTCACCGTGCAGGTGTGCACACTGTCTCTGGAAAAGGACCGCCCGTCGGAGACGTCCAGAAGAAATATGGCTAATTTCATGAAGTGAGTGACAGCCGCAGAGCCGCGGTCGCTCGTCTTGCCCCGTACGGTGAATGTAGAGGAGCTTGTCTTGTCCTGGATGAAGTCGCTAAAACCTTTATGGACTCTTAATGAAACAGCGGTGCGGGTCACTGCAGCATCGTCTTCATGTTCTGACATGAAGCTGCTGCCCCAGTCGTCAGGTCATCTTTCAAATGAGACCTTTCGTATCTTGCAGGACTCTGTGCGAGAGCTTGGAGGAGCTGCCTCTGTTGTTTATGGTGTCGTCTCATAAGCTCTTCATGGAGCTGTTGAAGGAGGAGGAGAGGAAGGTCCTGGTGGAGCAGATGAGGAAGAGATCGGCCACAATCAACCTCAGCGCCAAGCCTCTGCCCTCTTTCTATGACATTCCAGGTGCAGTCCTCGTATAAACTTGCAGTTGCATGTTAATTCTCTGTCAATCTGTTGTTTCAGTCTCTTAAAACTTGTGACTTCATCCACTTTGCTCCCCCTGCACCCCCGACAGCCTCGGCGAGCGTGAACATCGGGCAGCTGGAGCAGCAGCTCATCCTTTTACTGGAGCCACGCAGGATCAGACAGGTCCTCATAGAGCTCCACGGCATGGCCGAACGACCCTTCTGGAGGGTCAACAGTAAGGTCAGTCACCTGTCTCTAACTGTCCCGTCAAGAGTAATTCATTATATAAACATGATTCACTTAAACTGATCATTTAAGACAAATAAATGATTCATAAATTGTGGAAATTTGAATTAAAAGTAATTAATTATGCACTGAAACAGATCAAATAGCCCTTTTCTGGTTGTGTGTGCAGTGGGAAGTTCCTCCAGACTACATCAACGTGATCCTCGGCATTAAAGACAACCTGACGAAGGACCTGGTTTACATCCTCATGGCCAAAGGACTGCACTGCATATCAATAAAGGTCAGCACAGAAATGTTATTTATAGAAATGTATTTATATTTATATTTGTTCGAGGACATCAGCAGGTGATCTATAAGCGTTCTGCTGTCTCAGGACTTTGCCCACGCGCGGCTGCTCTTCTCCGCCTGCCTGGAGCTCGTCACGGAGTTCTCCCCAAAGCTGAGGCAGGTGATGCTGAACGAGATGCTGCTGCTGGAGGTCCGCGCGCACGAGACAATGGCGGCCGAGGGCAGCAAGGAACGGCCGCCCCCAGACCTGGTCAGCAGGGTCAGAGGGTACCTGGAGATGAGGATTCACGGTGAGCTAAACACAGAGACTGCATATAAAGATGGACGACATGACAGCTGCCCTGTTGGCGGTACTCCTCTCGCCATCTTAAAACCCTGCAGGCAGCATCAAAACACTTTTCAGGTGCTCAGAATTATGGGACGTCTCTGCCTTTGTCTCCAGATCTGCCTCTGCGTCAGGTGGTAGGAGAGGAGTGTGTCGCCTTCATGTTGAACTGGAGGGAGAACGATTACCTGACGCTGCAGGTGCCGCCGTCTCTGGTCATGAACAACCCGTACATAAAGGTAAAAAGTCTGTTGATCTCTTGTGCTCCCCAAAGATCTGTTGTTGTATGTTTGAGCCATTGTGGGCTCTGTGGGCGTGAACAGCAGCTCCGGGGTGCGCTGTGGTTTTCCTCTCGCTCAGTTCGTCCCCTGTGCTTCCGTCTGATAGCTCGGTCAGCTGCTGGCCTCCACGTGCAAGGAGCTCCCGGGTCCTAAAGAGAGCCGGCGCACAGCCAAGGAGCTGTGGGACGTGGTGGTGCAGATCTGCAGCGTGTCCATCCAGCACAAGAGGAGCACCGACGGCAGAGTGAGCCTCATTAAACACAGGGAGTCGTCCATGGGCATCCTGCACCGGTAAAGAGTTTATAGTGTTTATAATACGCTGTATATGAGGATACAGAGGTGCAAGCATTATACTTATTTTGCTGTGTTTTTATTTTTTTTTTTAACCCATTTAGGAGCAAATTCATCACTTTTGTCAAAAAAATTAGAGTAAGTATCAAAAAACAACACTGTAGATGTATTTTATCCCCACCGGACGAGGCGCCGGCGACGTAAACGTGACAAATCTGTCGTTTCTCACAGGAGCCGCTGGTGCTGACGACCCTCATCTCCCTGTTTGTGCGGCTCCACAGCATAGTGCGGGTACGTCTCCGAGCCAAGCCGCGCTCACACTGTAGAGCCTCACTCCAGCCGCGCGTTAGTCGGACTGTCTAAGAGCCGAACTAGCAGAAATACACAAGTCAATGAAACGGAAAGTTCTCTTTAACCATGAACAAACTGTTGCTTTCTGCAGGACGACATTGTTAACGAGGTGACGGCAGAGCACCTCTCCATCTGGCCGTCTTCTCTTCCAAAGTAAGAACAGGTTATTGTCTTATCGGATATGTTTTCTGAAACCAAGCGACCGAATGCACCTACGACCTGCGTGCGTGTGTGTGTCTGTGTGTGGAGCAGCATTCAGGCCGTAGACGTGGAAGCCGTGGCTGTGACGGTGAAGGAGCTGGTGTCGTACGCTCTCACCCTGAATCCTAATAACCAGTCGTGGATCATCACGCAGGCCGACATCTACTTTGGTAGGAAAATGTCAGAGGAGCCGACAAAAAGAGAGTTTTTAAAATGCGATCAGTGGGTTTTAAGCAAATTTGGGTTGAATCGAGTTCACAGACACTGATTTTTGTTTGGCGCTCATGATGTCAGACCTGGATCGCTAAATTAAAGTAGAGCTTGTAGTGTTTCGACGGCCTGTCTGTGCATTTTTAAGATGCACAAGGATGAGGAAGCATTGTTTACTGACTGTCTCTCTCTCTCTGTAGTGACCAATCAGTACTCAGCTGCTCTGAACCTCTACCTCCAGGCTGGGGCCGTGTGCTCCGACTACTTCACCAAAGCTGTTCCCCCTGATGTCTACACTGACCAGGTAGGTCACACAGGTTACACACCTGTGCTTCGCTCTTCTACTATCAATAAAAGTTTTCCCTAACTGACAAACTCACAGCAATTTAAGCTTCTCTAGTTGATTATGAGATACTACAAATTAGTGAATTACAAAACTGTGAAAAACATTAATTTACCTACTTAAACTTGCAGTGTGGGACATTTCTGCACTAATATGTCTGAAAACAACAAGACCAGTGTTTTGTTTGTTGCTGAGTTGTGTCCTTTCCTGGGTTTTAGTCGAGATACAGTGGTCTGTTATTGGTTTCATTTGGTCTCTGCAGATTATATCCTCTTTGTGCAGGTGTCACCGAGTCATAAAGTCTTTTTATCAGCTTTAGGTCACATTTTTTAGATTTTGGAGTTGTTTTTTTTTAAACTGTTTATTTGATTTTAGTCTTTAAACGTCTGAGGTTATGTGAGGTTAGCACAGATTTTTAACGTGAAGCTACTTTACTCAGTGTTTTTCTCGGTTTTAATCGCCGAGTTTGTTTGTTTTGGGGGGGAGAAGACGCTGAAGTCATCCTAAATAAACGCTGACTGTTCGTCTGCAGGTCCTGAAGAGGATGATCAAGTGCTGTTCAATGATGAACTGCCACACTCAGGTCAGAGGTCGACCCGGCCGCTGCTGTTTTGGAGTGAATTGCACTTTCACATCAAGTCAAAAGTGGTTTAATCAGTTTCAGCTCCAGATCCATTTGTGCTGAACTGGTTTGTCCCGCGTTCTTCTCAGGTCGCCGTTCTCTGTCAGTTCCTCAGAGAGGTGGACTACATGACGGCATTTAAAGCTCTGCAGGAGCAGAACAGGTACGACACAACACGACACACCTGACGGTCGTGCGCGTGACCGGCAGCACCTTTCTGAACTTGTCTCGCTTCGTCCTCACCACAGCCACGACGCCATGGACTCGTTCTACGACTACATCTGGGACGTCACCATCCTGGAGTACCTCACACGTATCCTTTGTTACCGCTCCCCGAAACCTTCAGACATGACGACAGTTCTTTCTCTAAAACCCAAAGTCATGCAAAGAGCGTTTAGTTTAACGTTGTTCATCATTCTTTTTTCATTATTTAAACACGGTCTTTAATACACTCTTTAAAAAGTTCTCCCTTGACTGCGATATGCAGATATTCACCACAAACGAGGAGAGACCGAGAAGAGACAAATAGCGGTAAGAGGTTTAAAACCCTCACGCTTCAGTTTTGAAAACAAGATAATAAAAAAAAAGTAAAATATCTTGTTTACTGGGAATGAACAGCACCTTGAGGCTGTGCTTTGGGTTACAAACCAAAAATGCAGCTTTTTGTGAGCGAATTTGGTTTTTGAGTTCCCTTCTTAATGCAAAGTAGCTGGATTTGAATTCAGTTGCTGATAAAGCACGTGTAGATTATAACTTTTGCATGTAAACTCTGTTTCACCCATTTCTTCCTCATTACATTTCAACAAGTGTTTTTAAACGCCATTAGGAGGCATTATATACACGTACAACTTATAAACTAAATCCTGCACCCTGTGCGCCTCAAAGCTTCTGCAGCAGCTCTCTGTGCTCTTCCTCAGATAAAAGCGATCGGACAGACTGAGCTGAACACCAGCAACCCAGAGGAAGTGCTGCAGCTGGCGGCGCAGAAGAGGAAGAAGAGATTCCTGCAGGCGATGGCCAAACTGTATTTCTAGGAGACGCTGTCAGACGCTTGGGCGGGGCGGCGGGGGGGGGGTGTTTGGGGATGTATATTTTATTTTGTGGTAGAAAATAAACTTCTAAATAAATACAGTTGGTCATTCGTACACTTGTAATCATTTGAAATGAATTAAAATATACATAAAATCGGTGACTATCCATCGCCCTGAGTTAGACAAACGTTAGCTTGGTTACAACGGTGAATCAAAGACGACCTGGAAACGAGCGAGCACTCTGCCGGAGCTTTCTGCTGCATGGCTTTCATCAGGGTTCATGGAAGAAGTGCAAACTCCGACTGAACGTCAGTGTTTCCAGGTCATCTTTGAGATAAGCTGACAGGTGACGCAGCGGCAGTTTCCACAGTATAAACGGCTTAGCATTTTACCTGATCCTGGAGCAGTGTTTAAAAGACTTCATCTGACGACTGTACATATTTCATATGCTACAAAAGCAAACAATTGCACATCACAGAGCGTCATTTCCTAGAGATGACGCTCATAACTTACAGCAAACATTAACACCTTTTTTTTTGTTATTAAAAAAAACATTTTTCTTTTCTGAATTAAAGCAGTCGGTTACTAAAACGGCTAAAAATCAAGAAAAAAAAAAAAAGCTTTGGCCAAGATTTAAGAGTCTTTAAAACACAGGAGCATTATCCTGGGTAAGCGTTTCCATTGACTCCCATCTGTTCCAGTTAACAGCATCCGTCTCCAGTGAGCAGACCTCGGTCTCTGTGGGAGCTTAACCCCGTGTCCCTCTGTCCTCACTCGACGCTCAGAGCCCCCTGCTTGTGTTTCAGCGTGTGCACGTTTTCTCTGTGCTGCTGGGAGGAGTTGGGAACTGGTCGCTCGCCTCCTTTTCACTGGCGTTCTCCTAAAATATGAAGAGTGCGGAGGTCAGAAAACAATCAAAGCAGCATGAATGAGCAGAAACTCTAATGTTACACAGTCTTTATGTTATTGTGGTGGTTTCCACTGGACTTTGGCCTAATGTTACATGACAGATCACTGAAAACTCAGCCCTAATCCACTGAAACTGATGCTTTCTTTAGTCTTGTGTCACTGCCACTGTGTATATACAAACATCCAGCCTAAACCTGCAGCCAGTCGACGCATCAAAAGCACCAAAAGTCAAATCTTCGGCCTGTGACGAGAGATATTTCATCCTGTGCTACACCTTAGAGCAGCTATAAATGATTCATTGTTGATTTTCATTGATTTCAGACAGATTATAATGGGACAAGCCAGCAAAGAGATAAGCTTTGAAATAGTCCAGATTACCCTCAGCTCTCAAACAGCTTGAACAAATGGCTGGAAATGTAAAATCCCAACAAGGAGAACACTAACCAGCATGGTCAGGTAGTCTGTGTGCGTCTGGATGTTGTGTCTGTCTTCGGTCTTTATTTTGGCAAAATCCCTCAGCGTCGCTCGACCGTAGCAGCCCAGCGCTTCCACGAAGGGGGCCATCCAGTTAACACACGGCTGGATGGCGTCTCTCGACAGACCTGAACATAGAGGAAAAACCAGAAATGTCTACGTGCACAGAGTGACCTCGCTGTGGGGTCATCAGTAGGTTGAACACGACATAAACAGGAGTTTAAACACAAGAATCAGGCTCAAAGTTCTGCTTTCAACACATATTTTTTGAATTTTTTCCCCATCTACAATCCCAAAGGTTTACCTGAAACTCTTTCAACTGCTTCCTGTTGAATGAAATGGGACAGGACTGATGCAGCCAGCACCCGATACTGGAAGTCCAGAGAGTTTATGTTGAGGATGCACAAGTCTAAAAGCTGGAGAGGTCAAAAAGACAGAAAGAGGCAAACAATATTAGTCATGACACTGAAACAGGTGAGTGAGTCATCACCAGGTAGGCACTGAGGTGGCACTGACGTCACGGTGGCGCGTTCTTTCAACATAACAAAATCCAATAATGCACCAACAATAACCATGTCATAAAAAAAGGTTTTAAACTCGACTTTTAGGCAGAGGTTTGCGTCAGTGTGTTTGTTTTAAAAAGGCGATTTCAAACACCTACGCGTGTCATTTGCACGTAAGCTTCCTGGGGAAACTGCGGCTCCAGCAGGTCAGAGTTTGTGCTCATTGACGCCATCTGGAAGTAAAGCTTGAGCCAGGACACGGCTGTCTCGGGACACAGGTTCCACCTCAACGCCTGCGCAACACAGAAGAAGTAGCGTCACGAGACAAAACGACGTCCTACTCACTGATCAGTAATGAAGAGTCACGAGGCAAGGCGAGGGAACACCTGTAGTCGCATTACCTTCAAAATGATCAGCTCCATTTGAAGGATCTCGTCCTCGTAGTAGGTCCCTGCAGTCACATAGACCATCTGTGAGAGCTTTGGAGGACAGGCTTCCTACAAAGAAAGGCAATAAAACTCAAATCCTCACCAGGCAAAGTCACATGCGTTACAAACACGTCTGCGTGCATCATATCATTGACGTTTCTCAACTGGTCGCTGAGTGTTTCGCACCGATGGAGAGGCGACTAAAGTTTGTTTAAAGTTCTGATTCAACTCTGCGTCCAGTTTAAGTTTCATCGCCGCGCTCGTTCTTCCTCACCTCCATCTTTGACGCGATAAAAAGACAAGTGATGCCAATGAGCTGCAGCATCTCCTTTTCAATGTTGTTCTGGGTCAGCATGAAGCGGTCAAAGTAGTCCTGGGCCAGGTAGAAGGTCTGCCGGTGAAGAGTGTAAGCCTCACTCACCTGGTGAAACCAATGACAAACAAATGAGCAGATAAATAAACGACACCGGTGAATCTCCCACTGAATATTTCATCGATCACATGGTTGATTTAAAATTTCATCAGCTTATTCTACATTTCAGTTGGAAATTCAATTCCAAATAATCAACAAGGCTTATGCTTAATATCTAAACCCACTTACTCCGGTAGAAGCACAGAAACAATATTAACCAATTTAAACTGTCACGATATTATTCAGAAGCGCAGCCGCAGACGCACCTCAATTAACCAGTCGAGGAGGATTGATCTCATTCTGGGTTGAATCCTGGGGTGCTTCTGCATGAAGCTCTTGCTGTGTCTGTAACTCTGCTCCTTGCCGAGCATCTTCACCCACACGTCCTCAGAAGATCCCCATCTGTAGCACCCAGAGGAAGCAGAGCTGCGACGATCAGACAGCCGGCATTTCCAGCTATCATGATGACTTGTTAATAGACGCCAGTAATAGTCACCCGAGATGAGGCAGAGGTGATGGTCGAACCAGGGAACCTCCTGTAGCGAGAGCTGCACAGACAGGCTCCTCACAGCCAGAGGTCTTCTCAGACGTCTCGATGAGAATACAAGGCTCGACGGCGCCTTCAAGTATCAGCTGATTCTGAAATGGAAATGAGAAAATTGTTTTAATAGCTACCCTTTGGCTCCTTGTTTTACTCAAAAACAGTCAATACAGGTTTATTCAGTTCTGTTTTTACCATTTAACCTGTAAAACCAATAATAGATTATTATAAAATGCAAGAACAAGGGACGAACCTTCTCACACTGCAGCTTTGACAAGGGCTGGACCTTCTTTCTGTTGTTCTGCTGAAAACAAAAGTCATTATAAGTTAGAAGTCATACCATCCAGAACATATCTGCTTATATAATTACTAATTAATGCCACATCCTCTTAAATCAATGTTTTGTTACCTTGGTGACTTTGCCTTTCTGCCCTGGTGCATTTTCAGATCCTTTCTGCTGGCGACCACTGCAAAACACGTTCAACTGAATTCAGCCAGACAAATCAATCGAGACACAATGCGAAGTGGTACAGCAACGAGAGAGGTCAGTACCTGCGTCTAGTCATGGTTTTGGCTGCTTCGGTCTGTAAAAAAGGGAACAAATAAGACGCAAAGTTGGTGCCTGTTGAAAACAAAACCAGGAAGTTGGTCCTCAGATGGAGATATTAGCAGCCAGCTGCAGCTGTCGTTGCGGGCACGGATCATACTTTCATGCAAAACCAAGCCCGATAAAAATTCATAAACCCGCGTTGTTGTTTCCGGAATATTAATCGTGCCAACTTTTCTCAGAAAGTCTGCAACCATCCGCGAAACAAAGCGCCGCTGCGACAAACTTCAACCTGAGACACTTTATATTGTCGCCGTGGAGATTTTTTGCCTAACGAGCATTAAGTTGCATGAGACTAACAGTCCGTGAACAGCACAAAGACACATGCAGTGCAAGGACCCAAAGGCTGCAGCACAAAGGCCCTGGGAGGACATTTTGTGCAAAGCACCACTGACAAAACGCCTTAAACTCAACACGAACAACCAGTAAACCACTCAAACTTCATGCTTTATTCAATCATTCGTGTGCACGGACCGGTTAGCTTATTTAACAATGCTTTATGTGCTTTATCATGCAACTTTATGGGAGACCGCAGCAGTAACAGATTGGAAAGGACTCTAAAGTTTAGTAATATAAAGTCAGAGGATGCAAAGGTTTCTACAGTATTCTCCACTGTCCACCACACACCTGTGATCAGGATAGTGCTAAAGTTACCAAACACAACTACAGGCCTGCGAGCCCTGCAACGACCGAGTGCACAAACACACCAGCAAATTAACAAACTACCTCCTTGATTAAAGCATTTGACAGCGCATCTGCACAAAACTGACTCAGAAACGGTTCCTAGCTGCAAAAGTCAAACTACTGAGCTAACAAGACTTGCTAAAACAACAGAGACACTTCAGGTAGCAACTTACCCTCCCCGGTTCCGAGCCCAAATTAAACTGCTTTCCAGTTGGCGCTGGCGCCAACGTATGTGTGTTTGCAGCACATTGCGCATGTGTACAAATACTCCCAACCCTGAACCACTCAACCGGGGCTTAAAATGCGGTTAACTTTCCACCTTTCAGTTCTGTGGCATTCCAGTTAACAGTGAGTAACTACAACTGTATATCCATCCTTTCTTTTAATGTACTCCCTTCATTTTAGTTTGGACAGCCTTTACGCTGGACTGGAGTTTGTTAATAGTAACGCTAACTAAACTACCAACTAAACTGAGAAACAGTCGTTTTGTGAGTTTAATAATTAAATAAAATCTTGGTTTAATTATTGGTGAGACTTTACTTTTTTTAGGTATGATAAAACAGAATTATTACCTTAATTTCCTCTCGTCCTTTTCTTTTCGTTCCTGTCAGTTGTATTTTCCGGGTTGCCGGTAGAAGGCGGGGCTAGATGGCAGCACAGCCAATAGGAGATAGAGTTGAATTGAGCGCGTGCTCCTGGAACAGGATGTAAACAAAGCAGGGGAACTGTCAGAGCCGTCAGGGGGGAGATCGACCTTGACCCTGAATCGTGTCCACTTACGAAGCAAAAAGTAAAATATATATTTAGCAGACAAATTTGTTTTTACAACAGGACAATTTCAGTCAGTAGACGCTCAAACCTAATTACGAACAAGCGTATATGTGTAATAAAGAGTGTACCGCAGCATGCTTGGAACTATGTCGCCCCCAGATGGTTTAAAGTAACTTTATGTTATGCCAGGCTGATCACCTTTCACAACACAGCAAAATTATATTTGATCCTGAGGATCAGATCCATTCTTCCTTCCTTACAGCCCCGTGCACTTTAATGTCATTCTTAGAGGATGCATACTCATTTCAATACCATCCGAATCTGAATCTCACCACGTCTCAACCCACGCGTAAACTTAATCAAATCATGTAAATGAGTCATATCCCCGGATCGTGTTGTACTTGAAATAACAGTGTAGGCGTTTATTCATTCTCCACCGTTTTCTCATCCAGGCAGGAGTTTCACTAATTTGTCACGTAATAACGTGAAGTGTTTCACGTTTTAACAATATACGTTATCACGTTATAACGGGAAAAAATATGTTTCACGTAACATATTAAACATATATAAATGAATATGATATTGCATGCACAGCATACCGAATAAATAATGACTCCTACCGCTTAGTTTTATAAGAAAAATGCTAGATTGCAATAAGAGTAAATCTTATAAAATACCACACATTGTTTATAAATCAGCTTTTTAATAGACAGTAAAATTATTATTGTTATCACCCCGGTTATGTATAATTTAGTAATAATAATTTTATATAACTGTGACTGTCTTGTACCCCCGCAGCAATTTAAAAGCACTGTAATGCTTCACAGCATTATTATATCATAAAACCACAATGGTTAGTTGTGAACACTTTATAAGAAAGACACAAAGACTTAACACACCTAATGGTTCTGAATATAAGTGAAGAGATATATAAACATAAAGCAAAGTATATTATAAGTCCAAAGTGCTTCTGATGTAATGAAATAAATGATGAAGTATATTAATTGGTGCCATTTGCTGGCTTATTCACAGCAATTCAGGGGAATGTTTTCCAGCATTATTAATGCTAATGTTTTAATTAAAGGTTTTAATGCATCAGTGACAAAACTGTGGACTTCACGTCACAATGCACTGTGGTGAGGAGGGAACTTCTGTTTATCTAAAGAAAAGAAAAGGAAAAAAGGAGGAAGCCATGCTGGGGTGTGTAGACGGGCTCAGTATATATTGCTCCCCGCAGTTTGAGTTTCAGCTCTGAGCAGAGACGACTGAAGCGGTTTCCCTTTCTGTTGACGACATGAGGCTGGTGAACTGCATTTTAATTGTACAACTGAGCTGTCTTTGCCAAGGTAATTTGTCCGTTATACATCATCATCATTATACATTTACAAGCTTTTTTTTGTTGAAGTTGTTCAGGACCAGTTCCACTTTATTGCTGTTTTATTGAAACTGGCTGTAGCTGGAGCAGTATTTGTGCCTGTGCACATTTGAAACTACATTTGTTAAAAAGAACACACATTGCTGTCACAATTATTATGTATTTTAGAATAAATACAGCAACTTCTTCCATGTAAGACATAAAATTGGGTTTGGTCTGGTTATATTTGCTCCTGCTGATCTTTTATGGTTTTCATTTTGTCATTTTCAAGTGGGTAACCATTTTCCCTAAAGAAAATGCCCAGAAGATGATGTGTACAGAGATGGATTTTTTTTAATTTTGAGACGTATTTAGAATTTTGAATTTTTCATATAGAATTTTTTTCATTCCTTATTTTTGACTAATCGTTCAGCACCACCGTAGGAGAAAGCCACATTGCATTTCACCGAAGCTTAGAATCATTTTAATCTTTTGATCTGGGCGCTAAAAAAGGAAAAAACGTTAAGTTGGAGTGATGATGCTCCACAGGAGAAAATAACCATGATGTCATGTTTTAAATTTAGAAGACTACGAATGGTAAATATAACCACTTTATCTGTGGTCTGACTTCTCAGCATGTTTAAGCTATACCACGCTCCATCCATGCAGTGGATGTTTGATGCAGTGTTTTCCTGTCTTCATTTCAGCTTTGCAGAACTCAACTTCTCAAACAAATGCACCCAATGCCACAGTGAAAGCAGAGGAGCAGGAATTCAACAGTAAGCTGAATGTTTCTCTCGCTCCCTCTCTCCGGCTCTCACACACACTTAGGCAAACACACACTACTTTCTGTCCAGAATCAGGGAAAGCGCTTGATGCAGAGCATGTATGAATATTCTTGCTCTTAGTGTCACAGGATGTGGGGTGACCTGCTTCTGAGGCACCTCTTGCTGAATTTTGCAGGTGCAAAATCAAACAGTAAGACACAATTTGTTTTCCCACACAGACAGTGGTTCGCTCTGCACACGACCTTTGCTGCTGTTTGTTTGTGTGTGGCTTTTTGCTAAGCTGCACCTTAAATTGCACAGTTTTGCTCCAGAGCCGTCTCAGTCCGGGACATTTATGCTCAGAGTCTCAGAGTGTTTTAAAGTCATAATGGGAATAATTATTATTAAAAAAAAAATACATTTCTGGACAGAAAAACAGCGCTAAGTAATTAAAATAATACAATAAATATAAAGATTTTATAATAAAAAGAAAAAAGTCTAGTTTTTCATATTAACTGTGTAGTTTATTCTGAAGACACAAACAGGAAATGTGGGTGGACAGAATGAGATAAGGTAGGTATTATAGGTCACTCGTATTGGATATGTGTTTTAATGCAAAGCAGTTAAGATTCTCATGTTAGAAAGTCTCATATCATACATGTACGAGGCACAGTTTGCCCTATAAACATAGACAGACAGTGCTAAACCAAATGTTTGAAACAGCCTCATTACAACCCAAATACTGTTTGTTTGTTTTTTTTTAAATTGTGTTTTGTTTTACAATTAATTGCTGATATTTATTTATTTAGATAAGCAATTCACATCATGGATTTTACCCAGATATAGAATTTTGCGTCTGTCTGGAGCATACGATTATGTTCTATTCAAAACCTGAAGCAAAACCTGTGTTTTAAGCTAAAGCTGAAGTGGCTTTAAATCCAGTGACAAAGGCTATTTATTACCTCGTCTTTGGTTTTAGATTTACACACGCGTAACTTTTATTCAGTGGTTGTACACGTGGTTAAAAGGTAATTAAAAGATGAGAAGGCAGAGAATCTGATTTGATCTTCTGGAGGAAGATAGACGCAAGTGTTACACACCTCTCCGTTCACACGCTCTACTCTCCTCGACGGGCTTAAACACACAAATCTGATGTTTGGTCAAGTTGGTTAGTCTTTAAATGAGTTACTGCTTGTGCAGACCATGCGGTTAGATGTCTTTGATGTGGAGTCATGGGGTGTGTTGTACAGGCTTGATGCTCACAATCTCACCGCTGAGTAACAACATGGTCACTTGCTTATGCAGTTTACATACACTGTCTTGGTGCTGTAAATACTCACAATAGTATAAATTTTGTGTATTAGTCTGCAGATGAAAATAGTCCCCAGGATATTTGCCTTTTTCTTTTGTTTGCTAAGGACCACAAAGCCTGGCTGTTTTGAGACATAGCCAAGATTTTTAGGAAAAATAAAGTTATTCATTTGCGACAATTTCTTAAGTCTCCGGTTGAACACACTTTGAACTGAGGTGAGGGAAGTCAGAAAGTATTTGCCACCACGTGCTGAGAAGGAGATATTGCGTGGCCTAACCTCGACTGTGGAGTTGTGTAGAATCCGTTTTAAATACCAGCTCCATTAAAATTCAAAGGAAGTTCAAAACTTATTATAAACAGTTAATCACAATACTGTTCACCCGAGCTTCAGAGAACAATGACTGATACCTACTCTGGGAGTTTTACATGAACAGTCTTCACATAAATAATGTGTTTCTACCTGTGTCTGTCCTCAGGTGACCCTTACATTCACAAACTGTCTGGTGACTGCAGCTTCACGCTGAGGCTGCCTGGAAACAGAAGCAGTGATGAGGTGGCGTTAGCAGCAAACTCTACGGATGTGCTGCTTGAACAGATCTGCAAGGACCTCAACTGTGGCAGCGTCTACCAAGTGCATAAAACCAGCTCAGCCCGCGGCGACGCCTGCTTTCACGATTGTTTGTACCGAGATGGTCGTTTACAGAACTGTTCAGAGAGCAAGGAAAGTACCTGCACAGTGATTAATGAAACAGTTTGTGGTGAGGTCTTTATCATTTTAAATGTGAACTTTGCACAGAATGGCAATATTGAACGTTTAAGATATTTTATTTTGCTCACAGCTCTCTGCTCTTTAAATAACAGCTTGTATTTCTCCTTAGATTTTGATTTGGGCTCGTATCATACTGGCAAACACGGACACCACTTTTAAGGTGGTCTACCAGCCGCTGGATTGCAGTTTTAGAAAACACTGAAAGGACAATGCGTTTTGAAAATGAAATACGCCAAAAATAATTGATTTAGTGAATATAAATGAAAAGTTAAAAAAGTAAAATCATAACCTCAGTTAGCCAAACAATTTAACTGTTTCTTAGAATGTTGTATTAGCAAGCCTTTAGCCCCCCCCACGGCTAGCTAGCATGATGGCTAGCTAGCCGTGGGGGGGAGTGATCACAGAAAAACTAAATCAGCGAAACAAAAAACAGCTGTAATGAACAAAAAATACCACCAGACTGTACTGGAACAAGGGGATTTGTGGTGTAGTACGTAAACTGCCTGTAAATGTTTTCTTGGTCACGAATCTGACAAAATGGCGGACTTACCGATGTCAGTTCAACAGGGAGGGGACCGCGGCAGTTGGTCGCAATGGCAACGGAACCTTCCAACTCCTCAACTGACAAAATCGTGAATGAAATAAAAACAAACCAAACCTAAAACAGTTAATATTATTTGATATATAAATATAATTTGTATATTATAGGATCAAATAAAAATGATATGCTTTCAACTGCGATGTATCATGAGCTACAAACACATGTGCTCAAATATTTCTGTAAGAAAAACTGCAATTTGACTTCTGTTTCAATTAGTGCATTGTTTTTTTGGTTAGGAAATCAGCTACGTATATAGTCCTATTTGTATTTTTAATATATTTTGGCTTTTTGGCAAAATAACACCTTTTACATATTTACATATTTCCTTTTTTTAATAAATAAGACACAATAAAAAATACCAGTAATCTGTTAAACATAGAGTCAGGCAGTGAATAAAGTGCACGTTGATAGAGATAACACACCAGAAACACAGCTCTGATATAATCAACATCTGGCTTCCAGTAAATTGTCCAAAATTGTATACAAAATGAATTTGCGAAATGATTGAATGATTACTTCTGTTTATTCAATTACTGTTTTTGAGTAAACCAAACCATGGTATCTCTGCTCAGCATCATGAACAGATAAGTTGATAACGTTGGTGATGTTGTCAGGCCACCAGGCTGTGCGGCTGGCGGGAGGATCAGACCGCTGTGCCGGACGAGTGGAGCTGTGGAGGGATGGGAAATGGGGCACGGTGTGTGATGATGAGTGGGACCTGCGGGACGGCAACGTGGTGTGCGCCCAGCTCGGCTGCGGTTATGCCCTCAGTGTGACGGGACAGGGCGGCTCCTTCCCCCAGGGCAGAGGACCCATCCACCTGGATGACCTGAACTGCACAGGCCAGGAGGGCAATCTGTGGGCCTGCCCTGCAGCCCAGGACGAGCCCGACTGTGGACACAAGGAGGATGCTGGTGTCGTATGTTCAGGTCACTGTCTAGTTCAAAACACACTTTCATACATGCAGAAGAAGTAGAAAAATAACCACTTTGAAACATGAATACTAACAAGAAACAACGTTTGACTTTAAACAGTTTGACAAAGAAATCTTATGTTAGTCTGGGGAGACTGAAGGTCCCAGAAAACACAATTTAAGTTGTCCAAAGCACAAGGTCAGCACTCTACAAGGCTGTTCTTTTAGCTAACATGCTAACATCCTGAACATGACAGTGTTAGCTTGCTGATATCTACAGGTCTACAGGTGTGATCCAGGTCTACAGGTCTATAGTTTCGCTGTTTGTGTTTTTTCTGTGCAGAGATGAGAGCCATCAGACTGACTGGAGGTCTGGACCGCTGCTCCGGTAAAGTGGAAATCCACCGTAACGGCAGCTGGGGGACGGTGTGTGATAACTGCTGGAATAAAGGCATGGCCTCCAGGGTGTGCTCCATGCTGCACTGCGGTGCCGAGCCGGAGAAGATATCCCAGTTTCTCCCTCCTCTCGTCCACAACAATGCCTCACTGTACTACTATAAATGTGATTTAAACGTGGAGAGCCTGTGGCAGTGTAAGGAGATGGTCAATAAATCTCACCTGTGCGCCTCCTCAAAAGCATCTGGTGTCGTCTGTAATGGTGAGTGACCCGGTTTTTGTGTTTGTGGTGATTTTATGGGTTCAGTTGGCTTTTTATGACACAACGACATCTGATGACCTGGCAGAGACGTAGTAAAATAGTAACAATAAAAAAAAAGGTTTGTTTAACATATTAAATATATTATTTTTTACCTTTTATAATTAATTTTAAAATGTCAAAAACAGCTCTTGTTTAAAATTATTTCTTTTTTTTTTTATCTTTCCTGATGTTTCTTAAAACAAACAGATAGATTTGTAACTAGACAGTTAACTGATTTTTAAAAAAAAGCCCAAACCCCTCTGGAAATATTAAAGATTTGATTGAAAATATTTAAAGTTTAATATTTTCCATGATGAAACATTCAGATTTTTCAAAATGTTTAGACAGCCTTCTTTAAAAAAACAAAAAAAGACAGGCTTTGAATTATAACATTTTATCATGTATCTGTTCTGATTCGTGTTATTCAAGTAGAAATATGGAATTATCATTTTGCTGTTATAGACAAATGTTCTGAAATTCTTTTATTTGTGTTTATTGTTTGTCAGCTCACATCCAGACTGCGCTGAACTTGAAAAGAGCGTGTTCTTTTGTCCTGCAGGTTCACTCGGGTTTCAGGCTGCCACCACAGCCAGCGCAGCTAACGTGACTCTAATACCCGGCACGACTGGTAAATATCGTTCTAAGGAAGACAACAGAACATGTTTCACGCTGTGTGGGTTTAAAACCGATATAAGAGACTGACACTGTCCTTTCTGTCCGTCCCAGGAGGAGCCACATTCGGCCCTTCTAATCACTTCTCCTTACCGTCTACGGAGCTCCTCAGCGCCATCACAGTCTCTCTGCTGCTCCTTGTGCTGCTGACCACAAACACGATGCTCTGCTGCCATTACAGGAGAAAGCACGGTTGGTTCTCCTCACTTCAGTCTGAGCCTAGACTCACATCTACACATATATATATATACATATATAATTACGGCAGCTTTGCACTTGATTTATGAATCGTGGAACTGCGCCGTGAGGAGGAATGAACTTAAATCAGTGAAATCACTTTTTAACTTTTGTTTTTTAAAATACATTGTGCTCATCAAATTAAAGCAAGTGGGAAAATAGATAAACAACAGTATATTTTTTGTTGCGGTTCACAGTACAAGCATTCGTCATGTGTGATATTAACATCCAAATATGATGAGGTAACTTAGTGTTAAGTCCTAAAATAGCGTTTTCCTGTTTTTTAAAGCACAGCACATCTTATTCATTTCCATCTCTTCAGTACGTTGATAGCTCTAAATCATTTCAAAGATTAAAACGTCTCTGTGATATCCAGTAAGCACATTCAGTTTACTATGATTATCTATTTATATCCTGGTAATTGTGTTCACAGCGTTCCTGCTTCAGCAGACGCGCGCGGGCCCAAAACCTTCCTCTGAGCATCGTCACAACAGCTACCAAGAGAATGTGAACCTCATCAAGATCACTTCTAACCCATCCCAGACGGATGGTCAGTGCCTGAACATTTAAAACAATATTATAAATTTAAAAAAAACCAGATTGTGTGAGCAGAATTTAATACCAGCACAGCTCAGTCTTCTCTTTCTTCACACCATGCACATAGATTTATGCACGCATATGTATTTATGTACATGCACAGTGGTGAGAAAGCTGCAGAAGTGCACAGCATGGACACAGCATCGTCTCATCGAGTCTTTAATTTCATTTCATTTTTGTGTTTTTCTCAAAAAGTCCCCCCCAATCCCAGGTATCTTTGGACCCAGCTTAGTAGTGACAGCACGTCAGTAGATACAGACTATGAGCAGTATGAGCCAAGCAATGACCCGTCTGTCCCTTTATCAACCTTTCGGAGTGAGCTACGTTCTTTTATTTCCTCTCTATTTGTATTCAGTCCTGTGTGTTTCTCTACCTTTGCCTCTCTCAACATCTCTTGCTGCGTTGCACCATTTTGCGGTTTGCTGTTCTGCTGTGTGTGCCTCTGTGCAGTCTGTGCAGATCATGCACTTAATGTCTGTAGGATGGGTTGTGATAAAAACTATGCTGTGAATCATTTTCTATCAGATTCTCAGAGATACAAAACCAACATGAAGCCCTCGGGTCTTGACAGCCTCCATGAGGAAGGTGAGTCACCGCTGGTTTGCAAAGATGTCACTGAGACCAAGACGCTCACGGAGAAGAGGGTGACATTCATCTGTTCACTTTTATGTTTAACCTTTTTGTTAACAAAGAGGTATTTAGATCTTCTTCAGTCTGTCTTAGACAAACCAAACACGCAAATAACCACACACAAAGAAAAAGACAAATTCATCGTAACAAGCAGATTTTAAAAAAAGTTCTTATTCAGATATTTTCCCTCTTTCTTTTACCAGAGAATAAAAACTGACACATAATCTCATATTACCTTAAATTTAGATTTAGAGACACATTCATTTGGACTCGACCTGTCATGGATTATACCTAACAGCTACAAATTATACAGCCCCTGGCAGTTTATACATTCATACGTATGATTTGCTGCTAAACTTTGTGAATGACTCCAAATGTTCCCATGATTAAATGGGTTATTTTTATTATGATAAAACCATAGTGTGACATCTTATTTTGGTCAATAAACAGGCCTGTAGTTATTGACATTAAGAACATTAAGAAACATCTTTTTTATGTTTAAACACTTCAGTCAGGGAGTGAACTTCTCTACAAACAATACAACCATAGAGTTACACCACCCCTTTTAAGAGAGATGAATAAATTGTAAACATGGTCTCTCTAATTTTAGATTCTGATTTTAATTTCTCAGGCATTGAACCCCAAAATCGAGTGATTGAAGGCCTTCCATGCTACGCCGCCGACCCCACAGATCCCCAATATGCCAGAGTCTCAAAGATCTCCATGGACTCATTCGACACCTCCAGTACCTCCTCCGGCGAATGCTACGAAAACACAAATGGCTACACCATGGTCGACCCCGGTGAGTCGAATTCATTCAGCTGCCTCTTCCTCAGCAAAGTCACAAACGAATTCAAACCAATATTCCCCGCAGCCACTTTACACATAAAATACTATATGCTAAGCTAAGTGCCAGCTAACTGTATATTTGCCATACAGACATTAGATTCATATGAGTCTCCTTAGAAAGAAAGACAGTTTGCATTAGTCACAAAATGCTTTACTGTTTTTTAACGATTTAAATGAAAGAAGTTTTGTTTATCTTCTTTTTTTTATACATGTTCCCAAATCATAATTGTTGTACAGTCCCTAAACTAAACCTGTGAGTGCTTTGCGGTTCGATGAGTCATGTGGCACACTCCTCAAGCCAGTGTTATTTATGTTACATAGGAGAATGGTGTGGTGAGCCAGGCGGATGTGACTCCTGCACAAGACAAACTCCTTCACAATGCGTGCACCATTGGTGTGTGTGCTAATTTGGACAAACCACATAATTGAGATAACAGCAAAGGGCAACAGAGAAAAGCCACAGATGAATACTCTGCGTTCCATCGCTGGTCCAACGTTGGTCAATCCCTGTGTGGATGTGGCTGGTGTGGTTGTATTCTCAGGAACTAGTTTGTGCAATGTGTCAGGTTGGACTTCCACTGTTTTCTTCTGAGTTCTCGAACGAGTCACCCAGTCACCAGGTTCCAGGTCATGCGGCGGGGTGGAGGCAGGCGGTGGGAGGGCATCTTTCACCTGGTTGTTAGTGGCACAAATCATGCAAGAGCGGCAATGTTTGTCTGGATAGGTAGAAAAACCCTTAGTGAACCAATGTTGCGTTAGCATGGCTAGCATCCCCCCTTTTGACATATGATCCAATCCATGTGTTAACTTAGCATAATGAGGGAAAAAGTGTTTGGGAAGACAGAGTTTGTCATCAGGCCCACGCCAAATGCCGTCGCCACTTCTGACACCAAGTTGCAGCGGAAATCTCATGCATTTCATAAACAAGTCAACCAGCTGAGTCGTCTTTCCGAGCTTTATTCTTGCAAGAAGGGATTCAGTCAGGACAGAGCACGCAGCAGTGTAATGAGGAATCCAAAGAAACAAAGAAGAGAGACACCATTTATACAGGTGTCACATCACACTGTCGCTTGGCAGAAGTTAGTTACTCCTACGCAGTTCAAAGATAGTTCATATAAAAACAGGATGTATGTAGCAGGAGAGATTCTGTCTGTTTGATAATCGAGACAAGACACAAGACGTGAAGAGATACAAGATAAGGGGGTCACAGTCTGGACATTCTGTCGAGTCGCACTTCTCTGCCTCTCATCGCACATACAGAGGCCAAGGGGTCAAGCATAACATAGGGCACATAATGTGGAAAACAAGGTTAACATTAGCTGAATCTTAGCATATAACAAAAACAATCTTCTACAATGGTGAAAGATGAAACTCAACATGAAACTGTTTCACAGAGGCGGGGCCAAGCCAGTCATCTGCTGCTGATGGTGCTGCAGAGAACTTTGAGGTGTACAATAATCAGCTGTTCTCGGGAAAAACAGCAAACCTGCACGGTTCAGGTAAATGTCATTTCACAGATGTTACACCATAAAGTCAGAATTATCTGCTGAACTTCATCACAGTCTGATTATTAGGTAACGATGAAGACGACGACGCCATCTACTCCCCTGTGAGCCCCGACGAATTCCCCTCATCTGACGATGACTATGATGACGTTGGCACCTAACAGTGAGCAGAGGCTCGCACAGACCCACAGACTGAAGAGTTGGTGACATCTCCAGCTGCTGCACTGAAAGCAAACATCACAACTTAAAGACCAAACACCAGATTTAAACTGAGGACACCCAGCAAGCACAAACCTGGTTATTCTTTGCCTGAAGTAGGTTAGTTAGGTTAAAATTGGTCAATGTGGTTTACATCTGTCAGGCTAAGTGACGCATAACAACCAGGGATAGCAACTCTGTGGTTTCCCCTTGAATTACATCCGTTGCCACAGTTTGAATTTCAGCATGCACATATTGAGGGCCATAATACGTGACGTATATATGGCATCAGCATCTAAAAACATTCTTTTCAACCCAATTGAGACCATTTTTTGACGTGCAGCTCACCAAACTACTGTTTCCTGTGACTCGAAAGTGTGATCTGCATCAAACTTTTGTATCCAGTTGTGAGCACAAAAACACTTTAATGGTGCACATACTGACATCTGAAGGCCAGGCGCCCTTGAGTGCGGTTTATGAAAGATGTTGCACATTTAAAAATGAAGCCCTGGACACAGAATAATGAGTAAATTTGTAGCATGTGAAAGGGATAATGCATGATTTTGCTGATGTTTTGCATTGAAAAGTTACAGTCCCTAAAAGTATCATTTGCATTTAGCAAAAAAGACAATAATAAAATATTTTTTAGACATATATAGTTTTCTGTGAATGTAGTAGAAGTAGAATCTGTAAGAAGTGTTTCTGTAGTTATTGTAAATAATGTGCTAATGTTTGTCATGTACTGTAGCTTCCTGTGGATATAAGCACAATCAAACTACTGAGTGACAACATAATCTCTGTAACTGTGATCTGCACAACATGGCCAAAAGTACGTGGACACCTAACCATGATTGTTCTTCTAAGAAGGCTTCTCGCAAGGTTTTGGCACCTGATCCGCTCTCATTCAGCCGCGGCAGCATTAGCGAAGTCGGACAATATCGCTGGGCTGTATGGCTAAGGAACGAATCAAACTCATTGTGCTTTACATCAAAATGTATGTGCAAACCCTGTTAAAGACCGTGAGAAGCCCACATTGCATTGAACAGACCAACACAGATGCACAGATGCAGCAACAAATCACTGGCAAGTGAAATGTTTCAGACACTTTTCAGTTTGTTGTGCATTTGTTGTTCCGGTTTATCCTGAAGAGGCTGGATGGCGTTGAGGTCAGGGCAGATCTGTCACGTCAAGTCTTTCCACATCAAACCTGGAGACCGATGATATCTCTGTGGAGCTCTCTTTGTGTTCAGGGGCTTTGTCATGTGGAAACAGGCCTGAAATCCATCTTCAAACTGCCACAAAGTTGGAAAAAACACTGTTAGCTTTAACATTTTCCTTGGTTGAGTGCTTAGTTCACACAATTGTAAACACAGACCAAAGTTCCCCTATACGTTTGTCCTAATACTTTTGGCCATATTGTGTGCTTGCAGCACATCATCCTGTGTAATCAAACTGTTGAGTTCTACCACATGGTGGCACTACGAACTAATAAGTGACTGAAGGTTTCAGCTCCTTCCTGGTCTGAAGCCTCAATCTGTAAACTACACAGAAAAGAAAAAATAGATATTTCCCAAAAACAAATCTTTTCCAGTCTGTAACACTTTGTGACAAATACCCAGTCGTGCTGAGTGAGGGGGGAAGTCAAAATAATGCACTGTGGAGAAGTTTGAGAGGGGAACTCTGGATCCTGATCGGGGGCCAACGTAAACCATCAGTGCAGTTTGAAACCAGACCTGGCACGGCTCTTCTTGGTCCATTACATCTGCAGCAGCTGCAGAGCATCAACACTTCCTCCTGATCCAAAGTGATGCCTTGAATCAAAGCCCTGTTTTGTTCTGTGCAGAGGTAAATATGACAAACTGCTTCAAAGCACCTGTAGAACGTTTAATAGGCAGGCGGAGCGGCGGTGGACGCGCAGATAAACAGGGATTAGCGTCGGCTTAGCTAACGTGAGAAGTGGGAGTGATGATGCATTAGAGTGATAACCAGCAGAATTGGGTGTTTTTAGACTGGAAGGTATTTGGCAAGAGAGAGGAGGAGGATAAGTGTGTGTGTGTGTGTGTGTGTGTGTGGAGGCGAGGGGAGGAGGAGGATGGAGGGGTGAAGCTGAGGAGAAAAGGAGGAGTTGGACGGAGAAGCCTGCGAAGATAAAACGTGTCTCAGAGAATCATATATTACACTCAAATTTAGTCCAGAGCTCTGCATCGAGATAAACAGGCGAATTAACGACCAGATCTCCTTATGAAACTCAATCTCTTTCACATGCCAGAGAATCCAGCACACACACACACACACACACACACACACACACACACACACACACACACACACACACACCATCAAACCCACACACCACTTAACTGAGATTCCATCTAAAAGTATGCAGTTTGATATATTACAGATCCCCCTCAAGTGGGGGATCTGCTTGCTTTTGTTTTATTCTGCCCTCAGAGATTGATAAGTCTGAATCTTAAAATCTGTGGATTTACAGTCCCGATTAACATCAAGGGAAAGAAATGCAGCGCACCAGTATTTCAAGTAGCTTGTAGTATTTGAGGGATTACAAGATCAACCCTCTGTTTTTACTTTGTTCATTAAATCAGTTACACACAGAGGATTACGGCTCCATAAGTCCGTAAGTTGCTTAAAGTGTCCCAACAACTGATCCTGGCCGAGTTTAAACTTTTGAACTCTGTTTGTTGCAGGGGGCCTGGAGACGACAGTGCCTGCCTGCAAACAATATGCAGCACGTACTGGAACCTGAACATTGCAGCTGCTGAAGTTCGTGTTAAGGACAGTTTTGAGGTTCGGTTACAGCGAAAAGATGTTTGGCCAACATGTTTTTCAGCCTTTTATCGTGGGAGATGTGCAGACGATACACTTAAAGCTGTTAACGCTCCTAAAATTATGTTTTTTTTCTCATAAAATATTCCATCAATTCGTGACCTTATTATAAACCTTTGGTCACATGATAACCTCTCTGATGATGACGATGATACAAGTAAAACAACAAGCCTGGACTAAAAATACAATAAACCAGCATCTATTTTAAAGTGTAACAATGAAAATAAACCAACACTAAAAATAATACTTATTACAGTCTCAAACTAATCAATATCACACTTATATATTTAACATCTCAGTCACAGTGCTTTATCCTCAAAATAGCTGCTTCCTGGCTTTTTATACTAGCAAAGCCATCAGCGATCCTGTCCCATGGATGACTTAAGTCAGGTTTTGATGAGCATCAACTTTGAGAAGCTCATGAGAGAACTGATGGTCAGCTGGATCTACTGGTTTACTGACAACGGGCAGCTGACCATGTAAGTCTGCAGATGCTGCTGGTCAGATGCTGCTGGTCAGGAGGAGGTCCTGAGGAATATGAAGGTCCTGGGGCTTCCTGGTCAGGAAGTTCTGAAGATCATCCAACTTCCATCTGCACAACAACAACAACAACAACAACAACAGCACTCCCTCCCTGCTATAATCTGACAAACAGGTCTGGTGTCACTCACCTCAGTCAGACAGTGAGTCAGCCCCTTGGCAGGACAGCACAGTCCCTTCACATGTGACATGTTCATTTCATTTTAGCCAGTTTTCATGAAGCAAACACTAAAGCTTATGACCATAGGAGTCCTAGCCAGCTAACTAGCATGTGTCCAGTTTTGACTTAATTATGCCACAAAACCACTAGCCACAGCTCATCACTGCAGCTTATCTTATAAGCTTATAAGATGAATATAATAAACACGTGAGGTAGCTACAGATAAAGACAGCTCCTCAGATGAGGCTGAACTCGCAGCTTTGGGGCCCTGTGCATTTGCAAACAGCCTCTCATTAAACCATTGTACACTACCTGAGCACCAAACACCCTGCAAAGTCAGCAGCTAGGTGGTAAACATATACATGAAGTATTTATGCACAGTTTGTATCCACGTATCATCCGTGTGCAGCTGCTTATAAGGAAGCGTCTTATTACTCAGCGACTTCCTCTTTCACAGCCTTTAAATTTCTTTGAAACAATAAGAAGAAAATGCACAAACACAGATTCTCGCGTGTCTTACTTCACTGTGACCTTGTTGGTTTTTGCTCTTGACTCGGCCTTTGTATTGGCAGCGCGCTTTGATTGCCAGGGACATGTTGCAGGATGGACTGCAGCCAGTGAAATGCAGTGAGGTCATCAGTTTAGGTAGAGCCCCAGATGGTTACAGACCCGGGTGAAAAACCCACTTCAGCTTATTAATCAAAGCCTTTTTCCTTCAGCCGAGCAAGATTTATACTGAAGCCATTAAATTCACTAATATTCCCCTCTGCTGATTAGTCACTCTCACAGTGAATCAGCCTGCAGTTTGGCTGTAAACGACATTACAGCCTGCTGGGCTGAAGCTTGGGTGCGCTTGCGAGGGGCCGGTAATAGTGTTGATTACTCTTCACTCATTAGGTTGCTTTCACTGCCGCCGCTAAGCCCTCATCAGGAGGTTTTTGGCTGAGCGGCCGGGCAGGGGCCCTGATCCAATTCACCTTTAAAGTTCAGTGGAGCTGTCTGGGTTGCCACGGGTCAGTGCATCGCTCTCCATGCTGTGCACTCCCAGAGAGGCCCTCATTACCTCATTTCCTGTTACTACTGTACCAGACATGCAGTTGAATCTCATGGTTTGGTTGCGTAAAGTCTGCAATGTTTGTCACAGATGGTATATTAAAACTCTTTAATGGAATCCCTGTTGAATCCATGGACGATGAATCTGATAATCAGTCACAAGTAGCATGGTCTACGGTGGCCTTGAGGTGCAAAACACAGAATCAGAATTAACAGTACTTTAGAAGATATGAACAAATCAGAA
Organism: Datnioides undecimradiatus; assembly: GCA_008933995.1. Taxonomy (NCBI): domain Eukaryota; kingdom Metazoa; phylum Chordata; class Actinopteri; order Lobotiformes; family Datnioididae; genus Datnioides; species Datnioides undecimradiatus. Next base: position 9,973,962 of record WARS01000044.1, on the reverse strand, counting down.
AATTAAACATTTCCTATAAACAAATGGACCCAGACCGTTTACCCAGAACCAATGGGTTGTTTTGACCTGGGGTTATTAAAATGTTTAATGTTGCTGTTTAGTTATTTACCCAGTATAAAATCTGATTATTGTGACCCAGTGTTAGACACGGCATGTCCAAGTTTTAACTTGAAACCACTGAGAATCTATTGTTAGTAGACCTGTAAGTAGCTATGAGTCAAAGTAGATTATAACATTTCACCTCCACACCATATTTTAGTTTATAATAGTTGATTTAGTTAATTAGTTTTATTATTATTATTATTATTTTTTGTGTCTTAGGAAATCTGAGAAAACAGATGTGTTTATGAATAAATATTGTTTTGTTTTGTCTTTTGCAAATGTGTTTCATCCAGTATTGCTGTCTTTTGCACCTCAGGGCCACCGTACCTCTCTCAGAAGACGCGTTTATTAGTCTGTGTAAAGAAATGAATCCCGGCTTGAAAGCTGGCCCGGCAGTCCAGCGTTTAGCTCATTAACCTTTTTTTTCTTCTTAGCACCTCGCTGCAGTTAACAGCCTGTGGCCTCTTCCCCACCAAGACACATTCACGTAGCTGCCAATCAGGTCAACGCCGCAATTAAGCTGCTTTAAACTTGTTCAGTGGTGCTTGGAGGCCGTAAAAATACTTCCGTTTGAGTGTCAATGGGAGCCTGTGGTGGTTAACGCTGCATTCATGGGAGAATACATTGTGTCTAGTTAATGTAAGTAGTCTGGTCAGAGGGTCAAAAGGGCAACATGGCTGAGGGATACGAGGATGTGCAGAAGCTGTTTGGGGTGAAAACCACCAGTCTGATCCTTAAACGTAAAGAGTTTTATGTTTTTTTTGTTCTTCACTTGTCCAACATTAACACTTCTCCAGAAAGTAAGAATTTACAGACACATTCCCTTATTTGCCCTCTCACCAGATGCACTGAGGTTTACGAGTGTGCGGTGCATGTCGGACAGCGACATCTCGCTCTTAGTACCAGTCAGTCAGGACAGGCGTCGTCAATCTTGGTCTCCAGTGAATGGCAGATTGGCTGCCATAAACCAGGCCTGATTGCGGTGAGCTGTTCCCTGCGGTAGGGTTTTCAGGCCGAGGGAGGCTTGGAAACAAAAACCCTGCAGATACAAACAATGTGTGTGGGACACTGAGACCTGGACCACCGCTTGAGGATGGTTTACTGTAGATGTCTGCAGCCTTTTGGCACAGGAGTGATTCTGAGGAATGGTGGTCTGGTAATAATGAGTTGTACATTGTGATAACATGATGTCTTTCTTTAATAAAGAGAAAAAAAGACATTAAATAAGCTGCAGCGATCTGTTAAAAGTTAGATTGTAATTAAACTTCACACAAATATTCAAATAGAGAGACAGTCAGCTCAATAACTGTGGTGACCCTGAAGGTTAATTTAATACAAGTCATTTATGATTAAACACCTATAAGACTAATGACATTCCCATCTGCCACAGCTGCACTTGAATGCTAATTAGCATGGTTAGCATGCCAACATGCTAAGCTAACCTGGTATGAATGATACTTTGATAAATATCGGGTACAGTCAGCCTCATTAACAGTTTATTGTTGATCAATGGACGCTGTCTCCTGTGATTTAAATAATAATAATAATAATAATAATGTTGAATTAACCTCCAGCTCGAACGCTCCGGCCAAATGAAAACCAAACATAAACTTTATGAACCCATCGCTCTGTGTCACTGTGAGTTACTGGCACCGCGGCCTCAGCATACGCACAGGAAAAGCTACATTTGGCACGCGAAGCACATCGGGCCAGGTGAGGGCTCGCTGTGGGTATGAGTCATCTCTGTTGTCGTGGTTACACAGCATCGTCATTTGTTTGCGCGCCCCAGGCGAGGTCGTTAATTACGGAGTCAATCTGGGACGGCCGTAGCAAAATCATGGGCGTAGATGTGAATGTAGACGTTTGTGCCAACAGGACTTGGTGCTGCTCATGCAAGGGACGAATATTTCACCAGAGCCGCGATGAAGGAAGGGGAGGAGGACAAAGAGGAGGAGGTTCATGGAGGCAATGAAGGATTTGAAGTTTGTGTAAAGCTCAATGTGGCTCTGAATACAGTTAAAGTTCATCTGAATGTTCATGTTGTTTGAAACTTCAAGGAAAGAAATTCAAGCTGTTCAAACAGCGCGCAAAATGACAATGCTAACATGCTAATGCTAACCGGGTACACTGTTCAGCACCTCAGCATGAGGTGGAAACATGCTAATTAGCGCTAAACTCAAAGTACACCTGAGGCTGACGGGAATGGTTTTAGTTTTGCGAGTATTTGGTCATCAGTCAAAAGTATTTGGCTGTTTTAGAAATTGTTTTCTGATTAAAAGTTTTTACAATTCTTCCTGAGGCTGCTAGCGTGGATATAAAGCTATAGTTGCTCTGATTTAACTGGTTGGCTGTCATTTTAAACCTGATTTTATATAAATACGTCCAAAATATAAACTACACATTGGTTTAATACAGGAAATATTCACATTGAAATATGAATAACATTATAATGTTTATTTATACCATACTAATATACCATAATAAATGGACTTCTAAGGTTGAAAAATACAGGATTTTACTTTTAACAGACTGTTTGTACACTTTTATGAGGTTCACTTGTGTATTAGTTCAAATACTCATTCTTTGCTTCTGTAGAGCTGGTCAGTTTATTCTTGATCACATGACCTCTGCAGTTATAGTATGTTGTTTTTCAGATTGAATGAGGTCACTGTATGATTGATAGCGCGGCAAGGTAGCTGATGGTGAGTGAGCTCGGCCAGCTTAGAGTCCAGGAACTGTGTGTGTGTGTGTGTGTGTGTGTGTGTGTGTGTGTGTGTGTCCGGTCAGCCGCTCCATGCCACCGGCTTAACCCCTGGATTCCCCACATTCCAGCCCAAAGTCAGGCACAAGTCTCGCCGCTGGTCCGTTTAAGGTGATTGACGTTATTTGCTACCATTAGGCACTACTATGTAATTGACCTCTGACCCCTCACAAGCGACCTGTTGAAACAGCTTTAAACCAGATTGTCTAATCTCCATGGGAAAAGCCCTCAATCTAGACTTAGGGCTCTAAAAGCAATCAACACCTAAAGGTGAAAGAGGGGAGCCGGGGTCACTGCCGGCAGATCGCTCTGATCCAGTCGGCTGATGATGATCATTGGGCCGCACAAACAACACAAGGCTCCATCCCCGCGCTGCGCCAAGTACATCCAAACCTCCTAGCCTTGTTATAAACTAGAGTTCGGCATCATTTTCATATTCTGTTTATCAGATTTTAAACAAATTTGACAGAATAAATACATTTACTTTCCTTTTTCAAGGTAATTGGTCTTTTTTTTAGACTAAGTTGAAGAAGGAAAGACAAAAAAAACATCAAATTAAATCCTGTCAGAGGTATTTTAATAAAAATATACAAACACTAAACAAAGATTATTCCAATGAATTCAGCTTTTCTCCATATTCACATCATAGTTGTGTCACTGAGCTAATCAAGAAGAATGATTTTTATACCCATTTAGCACAACGAGTCCTTAAGGACAAAATACTTTGTTTGTACAGACCCCAAAGAGCACATGGAAGCATGTAAACGTGATATATTTATATGAAAATAACAATAATAACATTCATTTGTTGTGTGGTGTTATTCTGTACATTAAAAAAAGGAATTTGGGAGTGATAGGATGACTTTTTATGGTGATATGAACGTTTACTTCAGCTTTATGCAGCATTATTCCTCAGTTATACAGCAGTGCACAGAAAGGTTTGTTGGTAAAAGGACGGCGTTTCAGTCCTCGTGGTCGCGCAGGAACAAGAATATCTCCAAACACCTCGACACGTTGCATTGTTGGCTGCGGAGCCTCAGCGTGTGACTCCGGGCCACTTCTAAAATCCACTTTGGTCAAGTTTTTGCCAGCGGATGTGATTCAATCTGACAGTTTGGACGGATTAACGGAGGTTTGACAACAAGGCATTGTGTCCAATGATACTGATCAAAGTTCACTTTAATCCCGTTAATTAAAGCAAAGAATAACACGGAGACTTAAAAGAGGGGCTGGGTAAAAGATTTTAATCTTTAATTCACTGTTACTTCTTTAGTTTTCTGTCTGGCTCGTCCTCAGAAGCTCTGCCGTATCTGCTGCCGCCGCCTCCAGCCGGACCTCCGGACATGTGCAGCTGATTGACAACCTTATCAAGGCCTGAGGAGTGAACCTGCTTTATTAGACGAATGCACGCGCGGTGGGAGGTCTGTCGGACTTGTTGTTAATGCCCATAAATGCTGACCTCTCCCAGGCCATGTGCCTCTGAAATGCACGTATGAAAAGTGGCTTACAGATCAAAACACGCTTTCATCACCGCGCTCGAAACCGATGATGATGTCAATGTGACATCTTCAGACTTCTTGTTTTGATCACACGAATAAATCACCGGAGATTAATGTGTTGATTTAGAACTGATTAGCCTGTAAATCATATCCGCTAAATGCACCTTATATATGTGCTCAGTGTGAGAGATGACACGTGATGTTTTATCAGATGACAGATGATGTTTTATCTAGAAAAAGTGGATTTAACCCACAATGATGGGGTTCATATGAATAAAAACAATAGGAGAGGACACTCTTTCACGGTTTTAGAACAGTTCAACCATTAAAGTGTCAGTTTGAAAAGCGCAGTCACACGCTCACAGATCACAAGCTGTTTGGCTCAGGCGACAACAGACAGCTTTTCAGCCTTACCCCCCGCCACAGTGTGTCTAAACGGTATTGATCTTAGGCGCCGCTGTCACAAAGACAACCTGATCACGTTCAGAGCAACGACACAGGACACGCTGCTTTTAGTTCACCCCAGATTTCTGTGAAGAAACGATCAAAACCACTTTGGGAACAAGGGGCGTGTTCAGCGAGGAGGTGAAGTGAAACTGACATAACTATATGGAGTAATAAGTTCGTGCAAACATGGGAGGTGGTGTCAGGGTGGAGGAGGGCGCAGAAGGAACGTGAAATGACTAAAAACAAGTTTAATCGTTCATTTAGTCTGAAACGGAGACAGGAGAGCAGGAGGAGATTGTTGCAGGGAGAACGACGCTTAAAGGGAACCAACCTAAACACAGATGATGTCATCACTCTCGTGCAATCAACGTGTAATTCATAAAGCGAAGCGTTTGAGGAAAACACGCGTGTGGGCAGTTTGACTCGTCGCCCATTACTCATAGGGTGGCCGGTTTCATTCTCCTCCTGAATGCAGTTTAATTACCATAAATAAATAATTTCCTTTGTTTTATGGACTTTATAGACATTTCTATGAAAGGTGCTGTACCAAGTAAACTTATTGTTATTATTATTGTTTATTAAGGTTTCTCTGGTGACAGTTAAAGCCACAAAATGATGGAAAAGATGTTGTATCTGTACCTGATTAATTCATATCTGCAGACAGCATCGACTGACTGGTGTGCAGCGAAGTCTATATGTGTATATATATCTCGAGGCGTTGACCTTTGACCCGTGCACTCTTTACTTCTCACTGTTGCACCAATGCTTCATCTTTATTTTTGTGTTTAAGAACCTCCACAGTACAAGCAACCACCACTTAAAACACATTTGTGCTTCTGTTCTGCTCATCGTTTTCCCGCCGACGCCCCCCCCCCCCGCGCGTTACACCGCTTCTTTGCTTTCACTGCTGCATTTTTCCGCGCGCAGATAAAACCCAGATCCTGCAGTTTACACAAAGTACAATGCTCCTCTATCACGTCCACGACATGTAAAATGTTTCCTCCTGAAGTTACCACACGTTTCCTCAAACTGCTTAAAAGCCCTAATTGGAAACAGGCAGCCTGTGTACCCCTGAGTCACAGTAGCCTGAAATATGCTTAAATTTTCTATTATTTCCCATCAGTCCAGGCGAGCGATGGTCGTTTTTAGGCTTTAATCAAACTGCTCTGGGAAACTTTGCATCAGTGGCGTTTGGTGAATGTTGTCTGGACGGCTGTTTCGCCTTTCAATCAGACTTTAAACCGAATGTTTGTGTATGTTTTTCCTTAAAGTATGCATGGGAAAGTGCCCCCGCGCCGGCTTCCCTGTGAATAAATGCATGAATTTATGACTCTGTGTGTGTGTGTGTGTGTGTGTGGCATAGCAGCGGGGCTTTTCCGTCTTGTCAATGGAAAACATTAGTGTCATGCCCCCACAAACCCAGCCGCCACCCCCCCCAGCCCCTTCCCTCCCCCCCTCCTGCTCCCCTTGTTTAATTCAGTCCATCAACACTTCCTCCTTCAGCCTGTTAGTGTCACACCGCATTTCCTCTCCGGCCTCAACCAGAGCGACTCGCCACAATCGGCCCGGTTTTGGGTTTCCCTCAAACGGCAAAGGGCTTCAAAGTCAATAACTGCTTTTTTGATTTTTATTGACCCAAAGACTGAAAACCCAGAGCACACACCCCCCCGCTCCCCTCTGTCTGCCAAAACGCCACTCGCCCCCACGTTTCTTCAAGGGACGGATAAATTACAGTAAGGAGGGCGATTGTGCTGAGGTTTGAAAGTGGCGCTGTCTTGCTGATTGCACCTGCAACTCATAACAAGGTGTTCGCGATACGAGCAGCTTTCAGCGCCTCGCAGGATCACCTGAACGTCTGGTGCTCACGCCGAGGAAGAGCGAGACTGAGGAGCCGGTCTGAAACGTCACGGGGTTCAGAGTTTGGGAGTTTAATGAGAAGTTAAAATAGCAAAGAAGGAACCGGGGATATTTACTCAAGAGTCTGGGGATTCCTCTTCTACGCTTTGAAGGGACATGGTGGAGAGGTTAAGTCGAGAGCTCATTCTTGAACTTGGAGGTTAAAATATATATATATAAACATTTTCAGTCATACCTTATGACCTTCATCGACGAACAAGCCTTGCTCAGTTCCAGTGGTGAATGTAACTAAATACTGCACTTAAACACAATTCACGGCACTATACCAGAGTATTTCCACACTTTCACTCTACTCCTGCGAGGGAATATTGCGCTTTTACGTCACTACATTCATCTGAGGGCTTTTGATTTTACATGTAAAACATATAATAAGTTTAAAATTGGTGCTAATTTGATGCAAGACTATAAATTAAACAATAAAACAGCAGATTTAAAAGTTAAAATCAGCTCTGTCATGACATTAAAATGCTGCATGTATAAATGGATGTAATGGTAAATGGTATAAATGCATTTTGATGTCAATACGTGTTTGTTTTTACCTTAGTTAGGCTTTGACTGCAGGAGTTTTACTTGTAATTGAGTATTTTTGTAATGTAATCCTCTTTTTACTTCCAATAAGGGAATTTTGTTACCTTTGGACAGAGCCAGGCTAGCCGTTTCCCTTTGTTTACAGTCTTTATGCTAAGCTAAGCTAACCAACTGCTGGATGTGGCTTCATGTTTACTGCCCAGACATGAATGTGGTATCAATCTGCTCCTCTAACTCTCTGCCAGAAAGCAAATGAGACCATTTCCCAGTCAAATATTTTTGTTTTGAGAGAATCTTGGGAAACAAAGGCAAATTCGTTTCTTCCTGTAATTACCGCTCGGGGCGAAAGTTACGAGATCTCGCTTCACCTGACTCCAAAAAGCCGAAATGTGAGATCCGTCGACGCATCAAATCGAGTCAACGTGGCGTTAAATAGCTCGCCTCTGTGTAGTTTAACCACTGATTTTAAAAATAAGAGCGTGTGTTTCGGCGCGTCTCCCTGTGGGCGGAGAGGTGGAGAGAGAACAGACAATCTGTAGGTAATCAACCGCCCAATGACTGCCTGTGATCTTTTTGGGGAAATCGACTCTCTAATGGCTCGCCTTGTGTCCTGTGTCATTTCCTTTTGATGTGATCGGCCAGTGATGATCAGTGATCTGGCTGCGTGTAGTAAAGAGCTCTCAGCAGGCACTTTTAATTACCGGGGGGACTGATTTTGGCCGGCGAGCCCACCTCGTCTGGTTTTTATTTCCAACTGCAGACTGACTGTAAAACAACACTACCAGCGCTGTCACCCAAAACCAAAGCCGCTCATGTACAAAAGCAGCCCGGGCCCTGATTATCATTCTGTGTCGGGCATGTGAGCGACAGTTGCTCTGTTTTTACTTACAACCCCCCCCTCCTCCTTCCCCTTCCTCCTCCTCCTCCTCCTCTCTCCTCTCTCTTTCCTTTAAGTATCTTTCTGCACACATAAAAACTGATGTCAAGTGCACACGCTACATGCTCTATCTCAGACAAATCAGAGCCAGGTGCGTCCGTACGAGAGAGTTCATATTAGAGAGATATTGCAAACATCTGCATGTTCTGCGTGTCCTCATCATTTAGATCCCTGTGTGACAGTAAAAGGCTGCGGAGAGGAGAAGAGGGGAACACCCGCTAGAAAGTAACTCTGCCCGGTTTGTTCTGCTGCCAAAAAGGCCTGACTGATGGGGCTCTGCTGCAGGAACAGGGAGCTGACACACACACACACACAGCCTCACACACACACTCTTATTTCCCTACCTCTGCAGCATGTTTTTTCTCCCCTTTTGATGGCCTTCCTCTCACTTTCTCTCTCCCCCCCCCCCGCTCTCCCTCTCAGCTTCATTTTCAAATTTTCACCACTGGCGTCACCCTCATTTAAGGGACACGCTGCTGATTTAAACACAGAAAGTTCAATTTATCCCTTACGTCTGGTACCGCTCAGCCTGGGAAAACAGTTGGCCATAAGGCCGCTATCCACTGCAAGTCCAAAGCCATCAGTTCCCCGTCGGTATTCGCCACTTTCAGTCTAAGTGCATCCCACTGCAGCTGCGACCTGCAACAAAACGATGTTTGTACACGAAGTTTCTGAACTTTACGAGCACCCTCTGAAGGCCACAGCGGCTGATTCAACACATCAGCACGTTTTAAATACAGATGGGAAGAGTGGCCAGTGCTGCACATTCGCAGTGACCTGAACGGAAATGTCAGCTACTAAGTTGCTGCGGCACATTTCACAATCAACACAGCGTATAATGTGCCGACTGTGTGCCGCCGTATTGCTCCAAAATATCATCTCATTGCATCGTTTTCATGTCTGTTGTGTTACTGTGAGTGCCGGGTGAGCCGGATTGCGTCCTAACACCCCGGTGCTGCCTGAGTTGCACTGTGGGAAATGTAGGATCCAGTGTTTTAGCACTCCGGCTACACTAGGGACAGCCTGTTGGGTCTCGTTATGAGAGCTGGTGCGTGCTTTCTCGTCCTCGTCGGAATGAAACGCCATCACTTCGGTGACCTCTTCGCTTTTCACGCGTTGTGATCACATCACAATTTAAATTTGTTCTTTCCCATCAGCCTCAGCTGCACCTTTTGCTAACAACTGAGATGGTGGTATCTGCAGCACAAGCTCGCGTGTGTTAGTCTCGTTGTACAATCCCTGTTCCTCTCTGCTCTCACTTTCTTTTTCATGGTTTTATTGATCCTTTTCTTTCGTTCGCTCTCGTCTTTCATGTTATCTCAGTTCACGTCCTCTCTCCTAGCTCCCTTCTTGCTCTTTGACTCTCTCATTTCTCCCGTTTTCAGTCTCTCCCCGTCTCCTTTGCTCTGCTTTTTTCCTCTCCATCTGTTTGTCTCATTCATGCACGCACACAAACAGACTCACACACACTCCTGCTGGCTCTTATCCTCTTCCCCTCAGGTGCATCGCAGGAGGAGGAGTGGCATCTCTTTTCCAATCTCTATAAAACTTTACCCTCACGAGGTGTCGCAGATAACGTGAGTCTTTAAGATGCATGAGAAATGTGGATCTGCCCGCCTCCCCCCCAGCCTCCCCCGCTGCCCTCTCATGAAACCGTCACCCGAGGCCACAAACTGAAAGAGACCAGAAAGATCAAGTATGGGAAAGAGAGCGGAGGATCTTGTTCAAAGTGCGGAAACACTTGCATGCGTATCTGAAGTACACGAGCTCGGACCGACAGCGAGGGAGAGTAAGAGGCAGAGTAGGACAGATATGAGCCTTCAGAGCGCACGTTGTTCTAATTCCTGTCTTTGAACTTAAAGCGCACAGTTCACGGGCCAAACAATACACACAAAGACGGGCAGGCACATCAATTAGCTGATTACACCTCCCAACAGCAGGTGGACGAAATAATTCAAGAAATATGTGAAACAGATTTGAAGAAACCGTGAAGGCCACTTTTAAACGATGTGCGGCCTTAAAACAAGAAAGATTTAGAGGTTTTCCGCCTGCAGGGACTTTAATTTGTGCAAATGAGCAGCACGGAGAAACGAGGTGAACACCAGTGAGGGGCGTACGTGTTAGCCTTGTCTTGCCAAAGTGCTAAAGGAGGTGCGGCGATAAGGAAATACATGTCCTACTCACACATTTAGATTCAAGTTCTTACTGATGAACAGCATTGCTTAACTTGTTTCAGCTACCAAAGGGAAAAACGTGTTATTTTAACAAACGTTTGAGTTAAAACAACACAAAGCAATGGTTTACTTATTAGTTTGAATGTTAATTTAAATGTTTCTTTGTTACTCTTCTGTGTTTTCCATTTGCTTGTTCACTTGTAGATATGTAAATGATATACTGTCTTATTTTTACTGGAGAAGATATGCAATAGAAATGGTGCAGATATAATAAAATGCATGCTAAATCTCTCTAGTGTGCAACAAATCATGACAACTCTACATAATTTAAAACCTGCTGACAAATATTTGTTTACAAAAATGTAGAAAACATGATGTTAACAGTTGCAGAATGACCAGTTCAGGAAGTGTCGCCTCCTCTAATGTGAAACTCTCATCTTGGTGTTTGGATCCTGCACAACCTGCTTCAGCAGAAGGACCAGACACGTGGCTTTCAACTGCAGAGTCATGCGACAAAGTGGAAAATAAACAAAACGTGAATTAGTAACATCACTGCTGCGCAATGCCTGCATGACAGAGGAAATGCTGCGTGAAGTCCAAAGGGAATAAACAACCACCCCGAACCAAACAATCAGCCAGACATGAAGGAAGAGACTGATTGACTCCACCTGGTTTTATATCTGAAGAGCAGCCGGCGCAGGTGTCAGTCATCCTGCTGATGCGTTCGGATCCTCCGGTATC